>BRZM01000011.1:7661292-7773303 GCA_033238685.1 Lates japonicus
CATAGATGTGTTCTCTAGTCAACCAGCCCACTGTCAGCAGGGCGATAATTTCTTCTTCAAAACTGTTTAAATCTGACAGTATGATACACTATGATTGAAGTTTGGTTTAGTCACTTTCTAAGGACTTGGTTGATTAAGGAAGGACTGGGTCCTTAGATTTTAGATTTAAAATTAACACTTTGTTAAGGTCAGGAGGACTTTTGTTGTCATGATTACAATATTTGTCCTCCTCCCGGTACGAACATAGATATCATAAAAAAACATCACCAGTGTTCTTACTCCTGCTGTCACTTAAACGCATGTTGATTAGCATCTCACTCTCAGGGGTTACTGGACTCATGAATGGAACACTTTCTTTGTTTTGCATTCATATGTCGATATAATTAATTAATGAGCACCACCTCCTCAAACAATGTGTCATTCTGCGGACAATACTAGAGAGACAGAGACCCGAAAGTGACTGCTCAAGCTAAATTCAGGAGAAAACTTCTTCTGGACAATCAGCATTTTTTTCAGTCAGGCTGGCAGAAAAATGAAACTCAATTCCACCCATATCAGAAATGCACAAGCTTCAGTATTTTTAAAAACAACACCTAAAACATGGCTTCCAAGACCAATGATCACTGGTTTAAACTCTTGGATGTTGTTTCCAATATGAAGACTGTGTCTTTGTGTGATATATATGATCAGAATGACAGTGCTCACTAGGTTACTCATCTGCAGCTAATCAAGAGTTCATTCTGAAGGTGGCGAAACAGCATTTCCATGTAAACAACTTCGGTTTAGGCAGAAGTTATTTTCTCTGACGAGTTAAGAATTTCTTGTACCGTGTGTAGGTGTATGTGAGTGCTGTATGTGGAAGATATGCAGAGGCGAGAGCTGATAGAAGATACATACAGGAAAGAAACACTCCAGGCTGACAAGCCTGAATGGGTCAGGACAGTAAAAGGGTCAATCAGAGTTCTTGTTTATATATTCTTTCTCCTTTTATTTCTTTTTTCTCCTTTCTATTTTTTTTCCCGCCGGTTTCCTCTCTATTTTCTTTCTTCCTCCTCTTTTTTCTTTTTTGCAGGTGTCGGGGTTGGCCTGTTGCAGGTCACAAGTCCACCCTTTCCAGGAGGTCCTGTTCATTTGGGTCTGAGAAAAACATTTGTGCACAAGAGGCTTGAGTGAAATGTCTGCGATCAGGCTCTCAGACACCATGCTCCCCAGGCAATTGATCCCCTAACACCTCCCCACTGGGGCCCAGTCCTTGGTGGGTGCTTCCATTTATTCCATTACAATAGTTCATTGTACAGACAGGAAATAATGGATAATGTATAATATTATACTATTATATAACAGGAGAGTTAAATAAGTATACCGATCAACCAGCCAGTGATTAACACACAAAATCAGATGAAAGGCTGGAAATCAAGGATTACAGTTAGAAGAGGCAAAGGAGGAGTGGCCAAGTGCTTTTAAATTGCACAAAATGAAACACACCCCAGCTAGTCGGTGGGCTACTGTGTGAGTCAGAGGTATTGTGTCATTCTGACTGCCAGTTAACAGTTTAACCAAAATCTACATCGAGGAAAATAATCTCCCGTAAGGCAGCTCAGGAAGTAAGAAGAGGGTCAAATTTATTGCATCATTGTTCTTACAATGGAATCTCAAGTCAGCACTTTTACTAAAAAGGCAAAAAAATACCCTAGGCGACTGCTGGAAATATTAGACTAAGAAAAGAAACTGTAAGAGAAAAAAGAAGAAAAATCAAACACTTTTTAGTAGTGTTTCTATATTTAATCTAACACACCCAGAGCTGTAAGTAAATTTAATTTCCATAACATCTGGCAATATTAGTTATTTCACTGTCCATAATTAAAATGTAGATATATTAATCCATCCAAATCAACAAAACAGGTTGTCTATTTAAAACTTTCAGCGTTATTTGATTAACATAAAAAATAAATAAATAAACAAATAAATGTTTCAAGGATTTGAAATAACTCATCTCCAAATTAAGTTTGACAACAAATGAAGCAGCACCTTTTTTTTCTCTTCAACAAGCCAAAAATCCTGTTGGCTGCAACTTCTAAATGTGAGAATTGTTGCGTTTCCTCCCTCTTAGTAATTAAAGCTTAAATTGTCTTTTTGGTTTTTTAGTTTATGATACGACATTTTCACTATTAATCAACAGTAAAGCTGCAGCCTCACAAAAATGTGCAAAGAAGTTTAACTGAGGAGGAATCAAAGCAGCAGATAATTGAATACAAGCTACTAGCAGGAACAGAGTGCAGTCAGTGGTGGACTAACTAAAGACTGTCTTTTTCTACTGGGTGGGTGTACATATTCAAGGATTTCTACCAAGCTCTCACGTCCAGAAAGAGACACTCTTGGCATCTTAGCAGAGCAGTGAGTTTTCCTGCACTGCACAAGAAATGTAAGATGTCCTATTTTCCTAGAGGCATCTAAATTTTTGGTCTTAGAGTGACAGAGGCCAACCTCTACCTCTGTGCTCTGGTAATCTAACTAAACTCAGGTCAGACTGCCATGTTTAACAACATTTTATTTCTATGAAATATGTTTAATGGTCACTGCCTCCTCAGGAGAACAGTCATTTTATTATGATGCAAGACATAAGTCTTTGTTTTCAAAGGCTATCTGTGCTGTGTGTGTGTGTGTGTGTGTGTGTGTGTGTGTGTGTGTGTGTGTGTCAGAAAGCTAACAATGACCTCCTCCTCTTCTCCCTCTATCCCACTGCATCTGCCATAACCCCCTGACTGTGTGTGACTAACAGCACTGTAGAAGTCTCGTGTGTGTGTGTGTATGCTCGGACAGATGGGAGGCGATGAGTGTTGATTGTCATGGGAGATGAGGCCAAACCACTTTGTTACACACACACACACCTGCCCCCCAAAGTCTTCTGTTGAGCTGTGTCTGTGTATTCCCTCTTCTTTCATCTCTGGCTTTTACTTTCACCTCTCTCTACATGATGAAAAAGTTAGCAGAAATTAGTATTCACAGTTCAGTTTGTCTCCTCTTATCCACATGGATCCTGTGGTGTTTCAATCAGTTACCATGGTGATATAGACACAGGGTTACATGCAACAAGGGCCCCTGTCTGCTTTTGAAACAATGTGGTTACATACACCCTGACACTTCAGCCACTTGTTTTCTTCTTTATTTTATTTTTTAGTTGAGGCCTGTAAAAGTGAGCAGCAGCTGCAGCAGGACATTAATGTTTTACCAACAGTAGAACAAGAAGAAGCAATGTCAGTCTATGTCCTGAATCACATCTTTATCGATTGGACTACTTTTCAACCTCAGCCAAGAGTGCTACTACTTTTTTCAGATATTATGTGACTTTTGGATCTCTGGTGTTTAAGCAGTTTAAGCAATGACTGATGATGTTAGTTTTCAGCCAAGAGTCTCATTCTGTCTGAATAGATAATAGTGTATGCAAATATTTTGACTTGGATGCATAATGTAAAATCTATTCTTTCCCCACTATAATCCACTACATATGACAGAGACGTTAACATCTGCTGCAGTTAAACACACTGAACCTACAGCCTCTGTGTGTGTGTGTGTGTTCTACAGCATTAAATAAATCATTAGAGTCAAAGTATTTAATTTACAGTAATGTAAAGATAATGTCGATGAAGCAACTCATACATATATGTATCTGTGAGAATGAGGACAAAGATACTACAAGATGAAACACATGCTCTTCTTCTTTTTCTTCTTCTATCATTACAGAGATGTTTTTAATAAATCAAGCTGGTTGACGGTCTGTGATTGACACTGACTGCTTCAGGAGATTCACTCTGCTGCTTCACATAAAACTCCAGAGCATCAGAGAAAAGGTAATGGTAGGGGATATGGACCAAATTAATATCATCAGAGCTTAACCTTCCTATCAGTATGAAGCAGAGTTTCAGGACTGATGCTACCATTTAACACCCATCGGCTGCATTGCAGAGTATCGTGCCATTTCATGTGCTTGATGAGCTGATGCCTCTAACACACATCATACGGACAAAGAAGTCGTAATGGTACAGAAGAAGAGATTGGGCTCATGTGCATCAATCCACAATGACAGCCAGCAAAATGGGGGGTGGAGGGCGTAGGGTTGGTTCTCCCGAAGGGGAGTGGGGGAGGGGGCTTCATTCAACTTCTCTTTCAAGCTCTCTTTTTCATTCTTCTCACAGCTACTTCTGTCACTTTTCATGTGTTCAGCCGGGGTCAAGACCACAAATGCCTTAAAGGGGAGACTACGAACGTTTTCACCCATTTCTCCATTTGTACAATTCAGTTCTTGGAGACAGATCAGGAAGGCAGTGTGACGCAGCCATTTCTATCCAAATGTTGCATAAATGTCAACCAAATTTCCCACAAATCAGAAAAAAAAGGGAAAAAAAAGCCAATTATTATGTATTTCCATCCACTACTGACATGTGAAGATTAGAAGTTGGTTCATCAAGATAAACTGTTGTGGAAAATCTCTATTTTGGTGACATTAAACCACTGGAAACACCAGTACAACACTATGATGTAATTAAAAGAGTACCACTCGTACCATGTGGAAAACATTGGAAACGTTGGAAATGTCCCATCTCTGTCTCTTTCAGGTTTTAATTCATTGAAGGTTACAGTCTCCTCATCCTCTGACGTTTATTGTTTGCCTCCATTCTCAGTCTCTTCAGTGATGTTTATGTACATCACGACTGAGCAAGTTTCTACTGCACTTTGAGTAATTTTTTTTTTTTTTTTTTTTTATTTACAGCAACTTGACTGGGTGACACGGGTGTCATGTAAACTACTGGACAACAGCAGAGTCACAGAATTGCTTTGCTCCAGTGTGATCAATTCTTTGATCATTTGATTAATTGCTCCATGAAGACAAAGAAGACGCTTTACATTTTTACATTTCACAAATTCAGATCTTTAGAAGGTGGCAACTCGTAACTGAAAGGAGCTGGATGAAAAGTAAACTCTGTCTTTCACAGTTACAACAAATGCTACGAGAACACTATGTTAAAATCATAGAAATCTCTTTATTTCTGTATGGTAGAGCCCTTTGATGACTCAGCTGTAGCAATATTTTCTCAGTGGGTCCCCTGATACTACTGAGACTTTTTTACAGATTTATGTTAATTTTGTCAGCTGATTTCCGACATCTGGATTTCAACCTCAGCACTGTAAAATTCTTCTTTATACTCTAGGCTTTCATATTTGTAAAACTTGCCCAAAAACAGACTGGAGCTGGAAGATTTAGACTGGGGCCATTTAATTTGGGGCCATTGATTATGTTAGAGATTAAATCTCACACACAGCTACTCATGAACAAGTGCCCTTCATCAAGTTGAAACCACCAATTTACGACATGTTTGCACAGTTCAAAGGGTTTTCTGAATCTGACCTGCAACACTTCAAGCAAGCGAGCAAACTTCACCACACATCAAGAAAAAATTTAGGATAAGAATATGAAAGCATTCTCGCACAAAGCTTAATTTCTGCTATGACTTCAATCTAACCTCACTTAATCATTATGTAGAAAATCAAATTGTTACTTGTTGAGATATCTGACTCTGGAACAAAGATTTGGATAGATTACCAGACTGTTTGACCAATATTCACAGACAAACTGACAGATGACTGGCAGGTCCTTCTTAATAATTAATACTTGAAAGCAGGAATCAGTTCTGGCAGTATCTCTGTCACCTGCTGTGAATGTCTCTCAAACAGAAACATGAAAGCAGCTGCTGGGTAAAAGAGAGCCTGGACTACAGCCAATCAGCTGTCAGAGTGGGAGGACGATGCCTCAGACGCCAAGTCTGCAACGAAAACCTTGTTAGATGGTCCAATCTGTCAGAAGAGAGACTACAGACTGTGAGATGACAGCATGTCAGAGTCAGAGCAGAGAGGGATGCTCATCTTCTTCATGTAAATAATGGAAGAGCTTTAATTTTAATATTCAAATCAAGTTCAAATTCGTCTAATATTAATATAAATAGTGAGACTTTCAGAAGTTTGATTACTTTTATTTCCTGGCAGCCAATGCTGCATATTTGAATAGACAGCACAACTGAAATCTTTGTGTTATTTGGTTTTTAATGTGATTTGAACATGTTGGGGGCAGATTTTCATTGAAAACATTCCTCACTTCATTGGCAGGTTCTGCATCTTACCTGAGAGGAGAGAACAAAAGTTAAGAAATATGAATCTGGGTGGAAAATTAAGTGACTATGAAAGAGGATTGCAGAAGGAGTCGTTCAGCAGCTACAGGAGCTATAATCAGAACCAATCCAGATGTGTAAAACATTTGATGCTTAGACAGGAAGAGGAAAGATGCTGCCAGAGCTGCGCAATGTGTAAAATACACAATAACTACATCCAGACAAAAGGAACCAGACTGTGATTGCATTGCACCAGCTAATTGTCAGTTCATGATTTAAGTTTATGTGTAAGGATTTTCCTTATGTCTTGAAAACAACCAGGAAGGGAGTTCAAGTTATGTCTTGCTGTTTAGCACTTAATGCAGCACAGTACACAGTACAGCTGAGGATGATGGGAATGACATTAGTTTTGCAGGTATTTGGTCATTATCCAAAGTATTGGACAATCTTAAATTCTGACCTGATAATAGAGCTAGATGAGACGTGGGTATAAGTCATACTGAGGGGAGCATTAATGTCTATACAAAATGTCATGGAGATCCACCCAGTGGTAGAGATATTTCAGTCAGGACCAAAGTCCTGGGCAGACTAATCAGCATTCCAGAAGCCCTGCCACTTGTGTGGCTAAAATGTGTGTTGATCAGTGGTTAAAGATGCTCCATAGAGCATTTCAGAAGCTCTTTAGTGTGAAACTTGTGAATGGCATATATTTGCATGTCTTCTGTGATATTATTTTGACATAATAGTCAGGGTTACATTTCTTTCTCTCATGTTCAGACCACTGGTTCAAAGGTCAAGAATAATAACTGACTGACTGACTCTGGAGTTTACCTTGTCCTCTGAATGAGAAGCTGAATAAAGCCTGTAGCTGATTTCTAGCAGATGAAGTTCAACAACATCGGATGAAAGTTTTTATCTCCTGTTGTCCTGATGCAAAAGAGCTTTTTAAACTGCAGCAGTCAGAATAATAACCTCATCAGTGATATTAATTAATCATTCTGTGATGTCAGCAGCATGTCGTCGTCCTGCAGCCACACTGTCGCTTTCTGCTGCCGATGCAGCTTGATATGGCTGCTGGCAAATTAACATCATGACCAAACGCTGCACACAGGAAACCTACTGATGTGGCTGCAGGCACCACACTGCTGTGACCATGTTCATGTTCGTGTGTATGTGTGTTTTATATGTGACTCTGGCTGGTTAAGCCAATGTGACATTTCTCTGAAGTTTAGTTCTGTTGAAACAAACTGAAATGTGAAAGTTTTCCAGGTCAGTGATGATGTTCCAGTTTTAGACACAGAGACCGGTTCTCTGAAGGTCATGACCTCTCTGACACATCCTGGGTCATGATGAAGATTGGCAGGGTTGAGCTAACTGACAGTGATTTCATAAAAGCTGTACTTCTAACCTTTATCTCTCTGGGGGAGGACGACAGAGGAGACAAACTGCTGGGTTCAGGGCTTCAGGAAAAGACTATTCCACCATTTTTATCATGTTTAATCACATCAAATCTAGATTCTTTTCTTTTTCTTTTTAAAACAAACTGGTGACTTTTTTGACAAAGTGACTGCAGGTATACAAGTAAAATACAATTTATCCTGCTTGGCAAAGCACAAAGCTGACTAAAACACAGAAACAGAAAAATATATAATGGTATATATAATATTCAGGACAAGTGTAAAGTGAATCCCATTTTGTTTTTTTGATTGATCAGTTTTAAATTGTTTAAGTTCACTAGCTTTTCCTTAAAAGCCTGGAAAAAAAGACAATATAGACTATTATATCAGTTTTATCTTAGATTTTCTATATATATTATAGGCGTTGCAGACATGATGCACTGAAAATCTGTTTATCTAAGTTTTGTGAAATGTTATTCTTTATTTTTTATATATATATTTGTACACATAATACAATGATCACAACATTAAGATGAATTTAGGCAAAACAGTGGGTTTTGAGATTTTCAAACACAAGATGCAACATCATTACATTGTATGTTCAGTATCAATGTATATATAATGCACCAAATATGTATATTAACAACATAATTCATTACATTAATAGAAAATTTAATCCAGCCACAACTATTTTTCCTACAAAACATATTTGCTGTTGCAGTTTAGTGGTGTAATTTCTAGAGAAGGGTTGCCAGGTTACACCTCTCAGGTTGCCCCTCTGTAAAGGGACCAGTAGCTTCCTGAAGTCTTGGTTTTTGCCTGGCAACCGCTCCTAGCTGAAAAACAGTCTGGCACAAAACCCACCATAAATTGGCCAGTTGTCGTTTTTACATTTGGACTTGCATCCACTTTTGACAAACAGCCTCTAACTTGTTGATTAGTGAGCTCTTGAGGTGCTGGTAGATGGACAGAGCCCATAGTTATTTCCCTGTTTCCAGTCTTGCTAAGATAAGCTAACCGGCTGCTGGCTGTAACTTCATATTTACTGTACAGTCTGTCAAACTATTATACAATGGTAGAAGGTGTTGGCCTCCTGTGTGTGTGGGTGTTTACATAGTTAATCACTGTCAGGTGATAACTACTCTCTCCCCATTTAGTGGTAAAACTCTACCTTCAGAAAATAAGTAATCAAAACAAAGACTTTACATCATGAAGGCACAAGGTTTTCATCAGACACAGGTCTGTGTGTAAGTCTGCTTTTTCTGTGTGCAAGTGTGTGCGTGTGCTGCATGCAGGACGCCTCACTTATCTTTATAAGTGGCTATAAATCCAGCTGGCTGTGCTGCGGCAATGGGCGGTATGCTGCTGTTGGTATGGGGAGGGTGGGGGGTGGGGTGTTCATTGAGCGTGCAAGGTTCACTGGTTTCTGGAGTCCTCCTTGCTCTCTCCCTTGCATGATGCCACGCCTCACTATATGAATATTTATGAGAGGAAACTACTGCAGTTGAGGCGATTCATCTCATCTGCCGAGGGCTGCAGCTCTGCACAGGAAGTGATCGTCTCTCACGCCGTCCTGGATGTTTCTGAATTCCAGCCAAACATGACAGACTCTGTTTGTCATCTCCAGAACTCAGCAGCTTGATTGTCTTGTTTGTTTACAGCGGAACAGGAGAATGACAATTTGGGATGCTAATTTTAGGCAATTTCCTTAATCAATAGTCGGCCGTGTTTGCAAACAATAGTTGGGTAATTGTTAACAATTTATGTATTAGAGTGGTCTTTTTCCATTTTTCATCCTAGGGTTTTTTTTAACCACTGATATGACCTGGTCACCACAAAATCAGAGTAAATTAGAAATTTAATGAACAGATTAAGTAAACACCAAGTTACTTAAACAATACAAAACAATGACTGCATTTAAAATTGTAGAGTTTCCACTTTATCATTATTTAGCAAGTGGCCAGGCAAGATCCAAAGTATTAAACAGAGCAAACAATGCTGCACAACATACAGGCTTCATTAGAGAACAGACTAAACATGCTGGACATACTACATCTAAAAATCTAATCGAATACTGCCACATAACCTTTATCAGTCCAGGAAATCTTTCAAGATTTATTGATAATGATAATGATTTTATTGATAAGATATATCTATTCTCAAACCAGGGGAGAGTCGCTTATAGAGTTATTTACTTCTGGGTTGACTATGTGCAAAACATGTTTCATTATAGTATTGCTTGTCCCTAACGTTAGCACTGCAGCTACAGCAGCGCTCTCTGCTGCCTGACTGTCTGCTCCCAGGTCATGTTAACCAAGCAGCTGCTTCCTGCTTCTGTTGAAGATGTTAGTTTGACTGTAGCATAAGCCTCAGATGGCTAGCTAAACCAGACAGCTGCCAGACAATAACTCTGTGTAATTTTCACAACTTTAAGCTACTGCCACAGTGAACATGGATGGCAAGGAGGTGTGTTTGTTTGATAAGTTGTGCAGTAAACATGTGGAACTCCATCTCATTAAACTGCAAGAGGCACAACTGGATACTACAGCAAACTACAGTACATTTCCTGACAGTTATACCACACATTCTCATCTTCTGCATTGTTGGTTCATATATTTTTCAAATTATTAATGGCAATTAATTGAAAAACTAAAACTTAAAAAGTAGTCATAACATACCTGTGCCCTCTCACCACTGGTAACAGATTCAAACCAGAATAGTTCTGTTTCCATGTACATGTAAAATACACTGCATGGTCAAAGCTGTGTGGTTAGTCAGATATTACATCTCTATGTGATAGATGAACATGTCTTTCTAAAACTATGGCCATCAATGTGCTGCTCTAACAGCCTCCACTCCTTTGGTTTCAGTCTTTCTACCAGATGTTGTGCCTGTGCAGGGATTTGCTCTCATTCAGCCATGGGAGTATTAGTGAGGACCAACACTGATGTTGGGTGATAACTGATGTTCTAGTTCATCCCAGAGGTGTTGGATGGGGTTTAGGGCAGGGCTCTGTGCAGGCCAGTTAAGTTCTTCAACACCAAGCCTGGAAAACCATTTCTTTATGGAGCTGGCTTGTCATGTTGAAACAGAAAAGCAACAAACATAAACTGTTGACACAAAGTTTGAAGCACACTGTTGTTTCACTATTGATTTCTCTTCATTGGAACTAAAGGGCCAAGCCCAACCATGAAAAACAGCCCAGACCAAAAGTACTAAATACATGGACAGGGCTGTCCCCTTGTCCTGTTGCTGTGTTGGAAAATGTATCTACTGTAATTGTCTCTGTGATGTGCACATACCACTATGATGTTTTGTTTATTTTTTTTATTTGAGGACCAACACTCACCAGCCATTGTGCACCCCTGATACTCAACCTGCACTATGCACTATGACAGCTAAGACTATCCTCCATACTGCCTACACCAGCAGCCAGGTCTGAGCCTGTCTCACAGGTCTGGCTTAGGGCAAAGGGGGTCTGACACTAATGCTTTGGCTATGTGTTGGCAAAACCGAGCCCATGTGGGATACTTGGAGCCTGTGTTTTGCACTGCTGCAAGCCACTTAAATTCACCACAGGGCAGTTAGAGCAACTACATTTATGAAAGATGTTTCATCAGGCAGTGAAGGAGACTCAGAGTACTCTTGGCATTCTGCATTATTCCAACAACAATATGATTGTCACTATTTTTGTCTTTACTCAGATACTGCAGGTACTCATGTAGGCAAAAAAAGTGCCAGTACGCCAAACTAGGGTTCCAACTAAGTAATTATATTCATTATTGATTAATCTGCCTGTTTCTGGAATTTTCTGTAATACTGTTAAACTCATGATGGACAGTTGGAAAAAAAGGAAGAATCAAAATCAATTAACAGCCACAGACATCAACTTTTTTATTCCACACATTTGTCTTTCTTCCAAAACCTGGGGCCTACGTAACCCATTATGTAACTTGACCATCAGTAATATGCCATGTTCACGTCACATGGAGAAAAATATTGAGCCTTGACAATAAAACACCATATCCATTACATCTGGGTTCGATTACTTTGATCAATGGTCAATTTAAGTCAGGTATATATGAGAGCTTTCTCAGTTCTAATTTTAATTTGGAAGTTGTTGTGACCTAAGTCAGAAGTTGATTCAATATGATTGCATGACTACAACATGACATGAATGTGGTATTGTGCTAGTAACTGCTAATGAGGAGCAAGAGATGAGGCTACAAGAGGTCTGGTAAGGTTCTATGGTATCACACTTCTGTAAAAGAGAGATTTTAGTTCGATTTATACACACACTCACACCCCCGCCCCACTGAGAATTCAGTGAGTACAGGCCAAATACAATCTTTGGTTTCCACACTAGTATTCTCAGGTCATTTTCATATGGATCTCCATTCACTAAACAAAAGAAAATCTGGAGAATCTCCTCCTGTTATGCTCCGACAATGACAGAACTGTTTATCACAACCAAGGAAAACCAGCTTAGTGTGGACAGAGGGCCAACACAAAAAAACATGCTTTTTGAATTGGCTGTGTCTCTCAGTCTGTGACTCTAAACTACGACACAAGAGTCCTTGAGATGTTCACCATGTGTGTATCATGTAGTTTAGAATACAAACTTTTTTCATCCTGAGGCATGAAAACTGCAGCCATCTCCACCTTAAATCAACTCCAAATTTCTCGGCAGACAAAACAACAACACAATGAAAAAAAAGCAGGAATAAAAAGCCTGTAAAAGCCTGCAGTGGCATTAATGAGGATGACTTAAAGGTGAGGGAGGTGTAGTGCTTCTCAGGCAGGTAATGTAGGTTCCCAACATGAATAATGCATGAATGTCAGAGCAGAGCAGCTGATGTTAAATATAGACAGCTGAGAGCCCAGGATGTAAATGAAACACTAATGTTCAGACCCAAGGCAAATAATCTTTCTGTAAATTACTCACAGGGCTTTTTGTTTTGTTTTGTTTTGTTTTGCTTTTGTTTTTTCAACCAGCCATCTGAATAATGCAGAGACAGGAGCAGATCCAGAGACTTAATTAAAATACTCACCAAGGCTTTCAGGCTAAAATGTTACAAATCCGGTTTGGAAAAGCATTATTCCATTTCTAGTTTAAAAACACAAATTTATCAGGGCTGAAAAGGGAAACTTTTTTCCATTTAGAATCAAAGCTGCTCCAATGAATCACAGATTCTCTCTTCATGTCAGACTTTCTTCTGTTGTAGCTGAAGTCAGGTTTTTGAAAATGTCTCATGATCACAGGATCAGTCTAGATCTGGAAAGCCACTGTTATGAGTTCTGATGCACTTTTCAAATGCAGGGACCTTTACAGGAATATTATGCATATTGTGATGGGTGAAACCTAGTTACATTTTGGGTTCCTGCATCTGAAGCAGAAGATTTTGTTGGGCTTCTTAACCCTCTTTATTCTGCCAATAATCAATATTTTTATATATAAAAAGAATCACACAACTGCTGTCACTTGTAGTGATGACAATTATCATATCACAATTCTGGTGTTCCCATCAGCTTTAGGGGGCTGGCCTCTTTAAGCTCATTTTGGTTCCTTTTTCACTCAATTTACTGTTTTGGTTTGGTCTCTCTGCTCTCATGGTGTCTTTCTCATCAGCAGAAGACAGCTGTTTTCAATAACGAGGCTAAACCCACTATACCCTATACCTGCTCAGCATCAACACTGTGGAGCACTGAGCAGCTAAAGAACTCTTAAACTCCTGTTGGTCCATATTCTGTTATTTCATATTTAATCTGGTTTATCTGCCATCAGAATGATGATGATGATCTGTATTCACCTTCAAAAACCCATAACTAGTCCAAACTTTCACTGAACTGAAGAGTCAGAGAAATTACTCAAACCTGTGTAAATAATATATGTACCTTCAGGCTACATGCATCATACTTCTTTTTCATTCCCACTCAGCTGTGTTTTGCTTGAGGTCGACCACTGACTGATAAATTAAGCTGTGCTGTACTAACACAAAGGAAACCTCCATGTGTTTCTGTTTGAATTGTATTCTCACTTTTGTAAATGACTTTCTGTCCACTGCAGGAGTGAAAAAAAACAAATTAAACTGAACTGAGCAGCAGCTAACACGCTGTTTTCACTCGTCCACCTTATTAATCCACTGCTCCTGGCTGTGATTACACACAAGAATCCTTTTCTTTTGGCCGGGAAATCAATCTCCCAGTCCTCTGTGACTACTTTTCATCTGTTACAGGAACACACTGCAAGTCCGGGGCTGCAGCTTAACACACTGTATGAAAGTTCCAACGTGTCTATGTCCAAGTCAAGAACAACAAGTTTCAAATGTTAATCAACAAGCCCCAAGTCAAGATCAAAAAGTCCCAAATCAGTTCCCAAACAAAGATAAACAAGTCCCAAATCAGTTCCCAAACAAAGATAAACAAGTCCCAAATCAGTTCCCAAACAAAGATAAACAAGTCCCAAGTCAAGACCAACGAGTTCAAAACAAGTCCCAGGTCCAGACCAACCATTCCCAAGACAAGTCAGAAGTTAAGACTAGCAACTCCCAAGTCTCAAATCAAGACCAGAAGTCCCAAGACAAGCCCAAGTCCTTAAGTTTTGAAACCCAGGGGTACTAAAAGCCCCTCCTTTACTGCTAGGGATGTTTTGGTAATTTGATTAATTGCAAATTTGTTTGGAAATTTGCACCAAGAACAACATCAACTAAGGCAAGACATGCATTACTAGCTTATACTAGCCCTGTTTTGTAAAGATCCTGTATCAAAATTCAGCTTTAAGTTGTTATTGTATCTTATATTGTTCTCACATGATACACATGATAAAGTTGGTCCAACTTTATTTAATCAAATTATCACAGTTACACACAAATTAAGTATTATGTCACAACAGCACCAGTTGGTTTGGACTTAATTGGATCTTGATGATTAGGAGGAAGTCAAAATGGAAGTCAAATCATGACTTTATAACTGATTAAATATGCAGGTATTTTCTTCTTCATACATCATTAATAGATAGATGGATGGGTGGATAGATGGCGGTGTAAATTAACATCTCCTTGGTGTTAAAAGCCTGCTGTGTCTCTAATGGATTGTCTCTGACTTAATTATTCAGCTCTGCTTATTAATGAAAAGGTTTTACTGCTCTGAGCTTTTAGCTTTAATGTGATTCTTAAATTAAATTTACCTCCTCTTGCTTCCATTGTTTGTTGTTTTTCTGCTGCGGTTGGAGTTTCATTGTTGCTGTCAGCTGAACACCTTGAAGAAGGTTGATGACTCTTAATCAAGCAGAAGGTGAAATAACATCTGTCTTTTCAATTAATGCATCTCTTTCCCTCCACTTTCTGAAAGTAGAGGGGAGACACTAAATTTGATATGCACATGAATCATCCCAGTGGGAGTGTAGTGTGACTGTGGTGGATTTGAATCGTTTACTACCCATCGTCCCCCATGTTCTGTCTGTCCCCGGACCTCTGTTTCAAGACATAAAAACTCTGGGGGAATAAATGTCAGAACAGAGGGTGAAGCAGATATAATTTTTACAGATGATCAGAAAAGATAATTAATTAATCTGTATTTTCATAAGATCACAAGAAATATATGCCGTAATGTATTATTGTTTCATGCTATCCAAAATCAAACCTTTGGATAATAATGTAACAAATACAGCGTGTAGATTCATTTTTGTGAAGTTATTTCATTATGACAGAAAAACAAAACCCTTTAGATCAAAGGAAAACTGAATGTAACAGATTTTCTGAAGTAACTGAGATCTTTGCCAGAAAAAATCAATTTCTAACCTGCATTATCAATCAAAACTGCCCACACATTCAAATATAATGTTAATTTTTGCAAACTATATATTTCTGTTGGAAATGTTTTGATCTGTTTACACACTCTTCCCTCTCATTTAATTCCTAAGAACATCCTTTGGCAGACCGAAGAAACAATCATCCATCACTTTCTGCATTGGGATATAACTGATCACGCTAATTGATTCTGCTGGCGAACTGATAGAAGGAAGATGGTTCTGTGCTGTTGAACTCGATCAGTCTTCAGTCTCATAATCAATATCCTGATATCAGCAGAAAGATTAGGAATTATTTCCAGCAGCAGTCATCTCTGTGTGATCATCAGACTCTTCATCAGCTGATCAATAACTTATCACTAATACAAGGACAGAGGCTCTGCTGTTCCAGACCTATTGATCAGAAGGGAGCTTTCATTTATTTCAATTAAAGCAGAGATGGATCGATAATACAGAGGCATCAAGAACTCTGCAGGACAAGCATGGCACTGATGCAAGAGCAGAAAGTTGGTGGTTTCAAAACAAGGCAGACATCCCCTGATAAGTCCTTCAGCAAGTCATCTAACCCCAGGAAGTTGTCTGTGTGTGACACAGTAAACATGCAACAAGACAAGGTGAGCGTAGCTATTTATCACTGCAATCAGACATGTTAAAATTAGGTAAAATGAGATTAAATTGTGTAAAATTAATTTAAATAGCATCAGATAAGATGCCATATGACGAGATGTGAGATAAGACAATAAGTATTAAGGCAAAACAGAACAAGACAAAGATGAAATTAAATCCAACAAGATGAAGACAACTCAAAACTAGGGAAAGCATGTGATGGCTCAGAGCTTAAGGTTACACCTCATGAACATGAGGAAATATCTGAAACCTACCTATGTACTACAGCACTGGACGACTTGAACTCACAAAGCTTGATCAACAAGGTTCAGGCCAAAAACCATGTACAAGTGTGAGAGGGATAGTCATGTGAAAGCAAAAAGGTGTCTCCAATTTCTTCTTTAAGAGATGCAGATTGAGCGCTGATTTATGAGACTGCAGTTCCAAACACAATGTCATGAAGAAATTAACACATATTCTGGCCATATTGCTCTGAAGTAATGAGTCTGTTAAACTGTACAGAGTAGTGGTTAAGATCACTGAGGGCAAGGGCATATGTTTGATTGTGTATTTTGTAGGGACATTTTTTTTCTGATTTTAAACAGATATTTTACATTTTTTTGAATTAAAAATCCTGTAAGTAGTGTTCTGTTTAAATCAACTCTCTGCTAGAAGCCACTTTCAAATCTCACTGAGATTCTATATCTCTGTCCTTTCAGTTTGTTGATTTGGGCAACACAACACAAAGGTTTCATGACATGACCACAGCAATGCTCAAACATACCTTTGAATATAAAGTAATTTTCCTATGTGTGCGTCTCGGTATTGGCTGCTGTTAACCGGATTTTCAGAATAAAATCCAAACAATTCAGTTGGACAAGCTGTGGCTATTTTACATCATTATAATCATGTCTTAATGACTCATATATAGTAACTCAAAGTAAATATTTAAAAATGACATGAAATTACAGATTATATGAGATGAGATTAAATGGGACAAAAACAGATGAGTGATAAGACAAAATAAAGTAACAAATCATTGAGATTTACAGGTAAATACAAAATAAGGTCAGATAAGATGACAGGGACAATGAAAGTTAAGGAAACTCAAGACAAGTCAAAATGAGGTCAGATGGGATAACAGATAAGATGAAACTGTATATGTGTGTGTGTGTGTGTGTGTGTATATATACTTTGTTTTGCCTTAAAATGGAGATCAATATCATATATTCATATTGATATATATACAATAGAATGAATGAATACATGTCACTCTCATTATTTAATAAAGAGTTGGCAGCAGACCATAAGGAGCAGAATGTACACACACACACAAACACACCACACACTTCTGAATGGTAGATTGGCGAAAAACAAATCCTCCTCTGGATAAGAATAAAGCAGTTCAACGATAAACTGTTCAGTCCTAATACCAACATAGTTTGATCGTGCATTGTTCAAAATGACCACACCCCCTACATACACACACATACTCATGTTGAGAGAGGCTGACAACAAAAGGAATAAAACCTACAGCAAAATGAGGCTGATAATCTCAGACAGATGAGGTAAATGTAAGACGAGGACAGAGGCACTCTAAGATAAACACAACAGATAAAGCAAGAGGATTGTGAACGCCACTTTATGATGCGGGACAGCGAAATCCCTACAAACTTTTCTTTATTATAATACCTAGTAGCCCAGGGAGCCTACTTGAAAAAGGCTAGAGGCAACTCGTGTGTGTGTGAAAATAATCACTCAGAACAATATGCTAGCAATACTGAAATAACTAATCACAAGTAAACTCACCTTAAAGAGGCTTTTGCCATGAGCAGATACAAACCGGTTTTGAACAGAGGTTCAACAACCTCCTGATTCTGTTGTGAGCATTGTTTGATGATTTATCTTCTTATCATCTATCTGTTGTTCAATAAACACTGTAGGTTGGCACTCAGCTGGCACATCTGATATTTCTCTGCTGCTGTTTACTTAAGCTACCTTTTGCCTGTTCCTGATAAATGGTTTAACGTTATCGCTTCAAATACTGTCTGAGCTTGTCCAAAGTGAGGCATCGAACCTGCTATTGTTCAGATCATCATGAAATTTGGAAGTCAGAATTAATCCATACATGACATACTAGTCAGCCACTGTTCAAATTTCTTTCCCTCTCTGCACTGTGACCCAAAGAGGTCCAATAAGAGCTCTGGTGAGGTTGCTTGTTTTCCACAGCATCTGGACACACATTTAATGTAAAGGCGACGCTGCAGAGGACCTCTGTTTCGTCAGGTTCACCGGGCCTGCGTCGTAAATTCAATGATGAATCATGAAGGTTAAAGCTCATTGGGAATAATCAATGACAGCCAATCTAAAAACAAAAACAAGATGATGTAGTTTCACTCCTCCAACACTGCATCTATCTTCATTGACAGCAAAACATCCTGGAGATGAGGAGGAATTACAAAGGGTTTTGCCACAGTTTTTCTGACCTCTTCTTCCAATTATTTCAGTGTGATGGAGACATGAACACACTTGTTTCCAGTCGCAAAAGATCCCAGCTTGTTCCCAATATGCAGAATCATGAGGCTCTAATGTCCAGCTAAGGAAACAATGTCTGTTATTATTCCTGTTTCTTAACTGCAGGTAAACAATACAAGCAGCTGGTATTAGTTGCAGCAGTGTGTGGCTGGTGTGTCACTTCTCAGAAGAAAACTGGAAAATGTACCTGAACTCAAAGTGCATAAATTACTGAACAGACTGGCAGCATGGATGCCTCATGGTCTGAATGAACAGCAGCATGTTTCTCCCAAAATCAATGTAGCTACAGTAGTTAAGCCCAAAATGAGTTGCTTTTTTCATTCTTCAAAGACAAAGTTGAAATTTTCATCTCTTTCACTAATAACAAAACATTCTGGTAGTAAATCGCACTATAATGCCCCTACTAAGAATCTGTTCACACTCACATGTGTCACTGACATGATGATGATAATGATGGTGATGAAACAACTGCTGTGTACAGAAGAAGTTAGTTGATCTCTTGTCACGAATACCAAAGGGTGTTTTAAGAAAAAAAGGAGCCAAATCATGCAAACAACACCTGCCAACTGTCTGCAGTTCCAATCTGAAGATTATTCCTGCTTTGGGGGTTAGGCAGCTCTTGGTAAACATTGCACCTAGAGAGGAATTCCACAAAATACCAGCAAGTCTGGATATAAAATGTCCTGCAGCCAGTAAGAGAGCACTACTGAAAAGGTTGGTTATTTCTACAATGTAAAATGAGTGAAAGATTTTCATTTTTACAATTATCTTTTTGTTTGTTCTGTCAGATCTTTTTTTTTTTTTAACTTTGTCTCTGCTAAACAGAATAGCGGATGTATAAAAGTGGTATTAACTTGTACGGTCTGTTTGGAGTCGGATGAGCCATCACTGAGACACACAGAGCCAGATAAGCCAGATATATATATGTATAGGTGAATATTATTGTTTGAGTGTGTGTGTGTCAAAGTGACAGAAACTAGCTTAATGTAGAGGATTTGTGGCTGCAAACTGTTCGGCTCATCTTAGTGTAAAGGATAAGTCTGCAATACTGCTGATGATATTCATTCTGTAGTCAAACTGACAGTGAGGATGGTATTTTCTGTTGCTGGTTTATTGATAACCCAGATCTATGGAAGGCACTTTCCTTGTTAATGTTGAAATGATGTTGTTTTAACTTTTTGGGCACTTTACTGTGGACAATTGCCCTAAACTAGTAGTAAAGCGCTCAACACAGGCTGGTGTGGTGATCCTGATATACACATTTTATGAATCCAATTTGACTACTGCACAGTGCAGCAGCACCTGTGACTGACAGGCAAATAGCTTTTTCCCATATCTGAGAGTACACTGTGTTTATGGACAATATCATATTATCCAGTGACCGGGGAAGGCTCACAACAAAGTCTGATCCCCAGCACTGTGGCCCGGCCCCACTCCTGCAGAGATGGGTTAAACAAAAGGATGGAGCAAACACAGCCAATGTCACAATAGCTCTCCATTTTGGCCTTTTCAGCTCCCCAAAGGTCAGAACTGTTAAGATGACTTGGTATTATTCAGTTATGAATTTATGTCAAAGTTCAACTTAACACAAAAGATTTGCATGGATTTACTTGTCTTTCATTGAAATCATTGATTGGATTCAGTTCACAACCAGTTGGGCCACAATGTGGCAGTGCTATAGCTCCACTGAGTCCTGTTTCACCTGCTGTCAAATACAGCAAACTGTCATGCTTGGGCTTGAAGCTAGGCTGAACCCCAAAAAGCGGACTTGGGACACAGGCACAGATAGGGTAAGGGAGTTTAGTGATCCCAAGGTTTATTGAGAGAGTAGGATGGGGGTCAGAACCGGGCCGGGTGACGAAGGGGGAGAGCGTGGAGGCCAGCCGGGACACCGGGGAGACCGGCAACCAGGAAGAATCCGGAGGCAGGGGCGGACGGCAGCGCTGGGACAGGCAAGGCTGAGGCACAGGACAACAAATGACAGTAAATAACTCTCACCAGGAAACAAAGGGTATAAACACTAGAAAATCACTCTGAGAACAACTCAGATAGTAAGACGACCACAAACGTTACCACATGGAGAACTGCAGGGAAACAAAAAAACCCCACACACATATACATACACACCACCCAAGGGGAAGCGGCATAACAAAACCACAAGGTTGTAAGACAAGAAACAACACAGAGGAACAAACATAGTCCATTACTTCTCTTTCAAGAACACACCAATTTAAATACACAGTTTAAATCTGTCAAATCCAAACTCCTCCGAGGAGATCTCTGAGTCATCATCTATTCATATGTAATAATATTTCTTTAAAAACATCCTTAAGATGCCTGCCCATGTGCATGGGTGGGCACTGCACCCAGCCTTGACAATGGGCCTGTAATAAATGCGCCTCAGCATTACCTATTCACCACTATATTTCATCTCATGACACCCCCACTGACATAACATTTTACATCATATGTTTCACAACCTGCCATTAATCACATATGATCCACATGACACGACATGATACAGTCTTCATCAGCTAAAAATATGGCATTTCCTGTGTTGTTGGATTCTGCACAGTTCTTAATCCTTGCTGGCCCAGTGTGTAATCATCTGTGGAGCTGGTGGATGGCAAAGGGAGTTGCTTAGTACCATCACCAAATTGTGTTCTGTGAAAAAGTGAAACCTACACCTAAGGAAATAGTACTGGACATGCAATTTAAAATGTAGATAATTAGATCAATCACCAGCCCATTGAATTGTCAAAATAAATGCCAGCCATGCTCTGTGGCTGAAAATTATTAGGACTGAATGAATAAAATCAAAAAATGTTTGTACCCAAGCCTTTGTTGTGCTGCAACACCTCTAAAAGGATGTCCCAGCACGAGTCTGACATGGCTAACATTCTTTCCACCTTTGTCACTGTGCACACAGCTTGAAATTACATTATCTTACTGTGGTAATGATCAGTACCACTTTGAATGACAATCCTCCACCAATAAAGAAAAAAAAACAAACAAAGCCATTGCCCCTTTATATATCCTTTTATAGCACTTATCCTCTTCAAGTTGCCATGGCATTTCAGCATGCACTGGGCTGTTTGTTACAGTACATACACAACAAAAGTACAGTTCTTTTATTGTTCAAAGAAAAAGTATTGTGTATAGTAGTGGTATGAGTGGGGTGTGTGTTGTGTATGTGCGTGTTGTGGGGGGGGGGGGGGGGACAAAGATTATCTCACCTTTGACTTCTCAACCAGCAGGGATGTTGCTACATCAGGTATATTTTATCAAAATGTATACAGATCAGTTTCAAGATGAGGTTTCATTAATGATGATGACAAAAATATTACATCTTCATGATTTAAACCAGAACACAAAGATAAAACTGTTCCAGTAACAGAACAGTTTTTGTGCTAACTAACCTGCTCACCATGAGTTTCTCATTGTCTCCTCCTGCTGAGCCCAAAAAAGCTGTTTGACACAGGAACATTTCAATGTACACACTTTGACTCTGTGGACATTAAGATGACTGTTAGGTTGTCAGTCAGTTCTGCTGCACTGAAACATTCAGCGCACATTACTATAGTGATCACTGTAAAAAACACATCTGAGTGTAACTTCATACACTGTAAATTATGAGGCTGTTACTGGATTGGATTATAAGATTACAGTGATGGGTTTTAAAAAAAATGTTTGACTTATCTGTTTGATTTGATCTTCTCCTACCACCAGCACTTTGTCTCCATCACAGGAGTAAATATATCTCAACTCTGAACCTAACAACCAGTAGGATTCAAGCACTTGATCATCCATTGAGGAAATCCAAGTCTCCTCATAAGTGGATGAGTGGGCTCCGCTGAATAACATGTGAAGGTGTTAACTTACTGGCTCTTTTCTTCAACAGGCTATTTCACTGCTGCTGCTGCTTTTCAAAGATAACAGTGCATTAATGTCGGAGTGTACCTTCCAGGGACATGTGGTCAGGGGAGGCAAGTGAGGCAGAGCCTCACCTGTCATCATGAAAGGTAAAAAAACAAATAATGATGAAATAAAATGAACATTAATATTTGTCTGCTGGTCTGTGCTACAGATGTAATTTCTGTATAATTCCAATTATTTAAATCATTTTTATAATCAATAAAGCTAAATTTCTGCATTTCCTGTTCAAATACAAGGGAGAGATGCGATGAAAGGCAGCGACGGGCTGAGCGTCACCTTGGATTTGTGCAGTCCCTCACAAACTGGGTTAAGCGTGTCACCGATGTAATGTTTGACACTTTTTTTATATGTCTTCAACTTTCCATGGTCTGGGTAATGTATTTCATTTATGTGTATAACATATTTAGTCCTGTTGATCTGACATAAAAATGCACTGAAAAAGCATGCAGTGAGGCAGCCAGTACCTCTGCCTCACTGAAGGGGGCATGCATGATCCCACAGGCTGATGTTTGTTCTACTGTTGCTCTTCAGCACAGAGATGGCAAGTGCAGACACACTAGCAAAAAAAAAATCAGGAGCCCGTTATTTTTATTTTTTGCTGTGACTGCAAAAATTGAAGATTCTGTATCTAAAAACTGGACTTTCAGTCAAATCAGGAAGTGCTAAATGATGGAAGACCAGTGCCGGACCTAAAAGGTTTGCTTCAAATAAAGTCACAGAGATTTTTGTCCAGAAGGATAGGTGAATGGACTTCATTTACAAGTAAAGGTAAGACTATACAGGCACTGCGTAACAGTTTAGTGATAAATACAATTTTTATACAAAAACAAATCTGTACCTTATCTACGTGTGTGTTAAGAATGCTGGTATGAGATATGAAACATTGTCAGTGTGCAAGTAGCTAATTGAATGGTGAATTTAAGCTACTCTATTGAATTCATGTATGTAGATCTGACTCTGAAAGAGTCAGTGCCTCACCAGCCACAAACCTCACCACACGTCACTGGTACCTTCCTATTGTGTCCTGTTAGAAGTGCCTGCTTCCTGTAATACTAAAACTTTTGCTGTTATTTACAAATGACTTGCAGTTAGACAAACACTGGCATTCACATAGTATGTTGGCATTCTAGACAAGCAACCAAGTATACCAGTACATACATGTTTCCTTCTTTAGCACTATCCCAGCTGAAAAGAGAGACTTCAGTCACCTTATACCTACATAGGTAGACATTTCTGGTTCGATTTTACATTGGTTTTGGAGCCAATCCTAGCTGACATTGGGCAAGAGGCAGGGTACACCCTGTACAGATCACCAGTCCATCACAAGGCCAACACATACAGACAAACAACCACTCACACTCACATTCACACCTATGGGCAATTTAGAGTCACCAATTAACCTAAGCTGCATGTCTTTGGATTGTGGGGGGATGCCGGAATACCTGGAGAGAACCCACGCAGGCACAGGGAGAACATGCAAACTCCACACAGAGAAGTCCGGAGCTCGAACCTGGAGCCTTCTTGCTGTGAGGCGACAGTGCTAACCACTGCACCACCATGCCGCCTTATCCAACTTATATTTTTTCAAATATTGAGTTTTTTTTCATCAGTTAATAACTTGTATACAGTAATTCATGCATTCATTCCATTCCATTTAGATTACTGTGATACTCTAAACTCATGCCTATCCCAGCAAAACCTCAATAAAAACAAAAAGGAGTAAACAAATTTTTTAAAAATGCAGTGAGAAACTCAAAAAATACACAAACAACCATAAAGAACTGATTAAAAATGTGGCAGCCAAATCATCTCACCCCAGGAATTCTATTATGACCCTGGACTAACACCTTGTCATATACAGGCAACACAATTTCAAATAACTGAAGCAAGACCGACGTAGTACCAAAAGAAAAACTAATTTATTGATTACTAAATAATGCCATGCCCATCAGGGACCCAGGCCGCGGGGCCCCCGCAGGTCATACGATGCGTTGGCGCTATGACTATACCTGAATATTGGCACGTAGATGTGTTCAGGCCATGACACTTAGCAAATATGTCAAGTTTGGGGCAGATTGGACAGTGCATGCGGGAGTTACTACAACTTCCTGTTTAACGGTGATGTCTCGGCATGTTACATCATGCCTCCGAATTTCGTTCACCTCGGACAAACTAAGCCCAATGGCAAGGGGGTTTTAAGTATGTCCAAGGGGGTGCTATGGAGCCATTTTATGGTGCCAATGAATGAGACCCCTATCAGATGTCAATTTTCTCCAGGTCTGATGCGTGTGCAAAGTTTAGTTGTTTTTTTTCTCCGAGTTTTTGAGCATGTTTAGGCCCTCAAAAATGCAATTTTAATGTCAGGAGAATAATTCTACAATAGGGCCTTTGCACTTTTTGTCTATAGGGAAGACAAAAAGTGGGCTGAGAGAGACATTTCTCATGGCGCACGATGGACACATCTAGTTCACACAGTTCATAGTGGGGAGGCAGCCTATTTAGGGGTGTGCTCCAGAAGTGCAAAAACTCACCCATCACGCGTATGCTCATGGCAACTGGCAATCATAGCAAACAGGTATGAAATATTGTGTCCCTGTGCTCTTATCACTATAATTGGTGAAGGGAACCACACCAAAGTGCCTAGCCTCCATCAAGGCCAGCAAACAGCTCCACTAAGGGAAATAAACATTACGTAATAGAAATCAAAAAGAAAACAAAGAATGAAATGTAAAGGACCAGTTGGTTCAATCTAAAACACAGTTTAGTACTATAAAGGTAAAAACTACAGCAAACCAAAGGCAAAACAGCAGCTGATTAAAACCTAAAATACAAGAAACACGTGTTAATAACAAGTTTATAACATTGTAAGAACATTGTGATAACTTTAAGTCTTAGTCATAGGCTGCTGACAAATGAGGATAACCCATACCTTGCCATAAAAGTGCACTGGCTAATCAACCTTCAGGGATTGACATCCATGACACCAGGACCAGAGGAACTTGGGATCACCCAAACCCTCAGTCACAGACACCAGTATGACCAGGCAAACCAGCAAAACAAGAGACAGGAGACCCAGGCAGACAAACTATGGCAAACGAGTACAATTCAATTGCAAAGTCCTCCCAAAACATTAAACATCCTTAAACAACATTTTAACAACCTTTTAAAGGCATCACCTACCACAGGGCCAGAGAGAGAGAGGACTGTGTGGCAACCTGCAGGCAGAGAAAGCAAGGGGAAGCCATTCTGCCACAGGTGCTTCAAATACCCTCCAACTAATTAGGGGGGCCGGACTAAGGAGGAGCTGACCTAATTCTGTTGGGTGTATGTTCACAGGCATGCATGTTCACATGCAACCTGAACAGTATTCCTACTACACATGGCATCCCCAAATCCATTATGGTACTGTGTACTTGGGTTGTTCATGTACTGCTGCAGCTGTTGTTGAACTGCATTTGGCAGGCACACAATATTAATGGATTTACCTCCTTAATTAGTTAGAAGTTGATGAAGTATTCACCACAAAAATTAAAAAGAGCAGAACCAAAATAGCCGCATGTATCTACAACAGACAGAATTCCTGCATAGGGCACTATAGTATCTTATGTTTCTTTTTAATGTCCAACTTGTTATTTATTGCTTTATCATGTTTTTTTAGTTAGTGTTACACAACCACTGTCTTTCATTATGTGATGTCATACATTTAATTGATTGTTCTTGAGATTTAGTTGTCTATGCTTGGTGCTTGTTTAGTCATTTTTCTTCATCTCAGACAATAAACTTTTAATGGATCAGGATTGATGGACTGTGATAACACCAGGGACAATGATGAATATAATTCTGGGACTATCCCAGAGAAAATCTGATATGTTGCATTTTAAAATATATTGAAATAAACCTAAACCTAAAACCTAAACCTAAAAAAGGTCCCTTTATTTCCTAAAAGTTATCTTTTAGTCTTGGTCTTCTGTGGCAGCCTGTGGCAGGTACAGATTTGGTATTTATAAATTATTGTAAATCTATGAGTGCCGCGTGCAAATGTTTCAAACACTCTTTTTTCATTTTGATTTATTATTAATGGGGCTGCTTTTTATTAATAGGTCCGCATGCAGAATAACGGGGTTGTTAAAATGACAAATTATTTGTTCATTACTTCACTGGACTAGTTAACACAAATACAACTCACACCTATTTCACATATCAGGTAACATATTCACCTATAGTTGTATCAGTCATAAGCTAATTGCATCACATCAGCTTTTAAATAACTCAAATATTATATTAAAAGGGAAGGAAATCAGTCTGTTTGATTGACACACAAAAAGAAAAAAAAACTTTTACTGTGAATTAGACTCAAACACTAACAATGCCACCTAAACTGTTGAGTTTATTTAAATGGAAAAGTACAGCGACAGCAAAGACACTAAACTGATTTAATGTAGACTCATCTCATCAAAATGAAAAATGCCTTGTTAGTGTTTGACTAATGAGGTCAAAATAAATGACCCAAAAAGGTCACAGTCTGGATTTCTACAGCGCTAAAAGGACTTTCCAGGCCTAGACAGCAGCAAATAGCACAAACATTTAGCATTTTAATGCGCCAGCCAATTATGGGACCTTAACTCAATAAAAATAACCATCTCAACTGTTGTAGACTTTGAAACTGAAAAGAAAATAGAACAAACACACACAATGCCTCATTAACCCAGCAAGCAAGTTTTGCTTGCCTCTTAAATGAAAAAAAACAGTTATTATCTCAGAGATGGCTATACTTGTTTACTTTTTCTCATGTTGCCCTCAACTGACAACAGTTTTAATTTAAGTCCGTTCTTCTTTTAATTACACAAAACCTCCAACTTATCCACACTAAGAGTGAAAAGTTGAAACTCAGCTTTTAATTAAGTGTGAGTGTTAATAACAGAGCTGTAGGGAGACCATATTTCCTCTCTTCTGGGTCTTCGTGAAGTCTCCTGCTGCTGAACTAGCTGCAGACGAGGTAGTTGTGACTAACTGATTTCACCATAGATAGAATTGCAATAGGAGAGATCAAAAACCCTTATTATCACTGACACCAGTGGCTGTGATAGTAAACTGCGGTCCTGTTCTTTTCGCCTCCTTGTACTTATGCTTTATGCATTAGGCAGATGTGCGCGTCCATAAAGTTCTTACTGTCTGTCTCTAATGATAGCGTTACTGAACCCAAACAAGCAAAGGCCCCAGGTGGCTGCAACTTTAGCGTCAGAGAATAATTCTTCACAGTACAATAGGGCCTTTACTTTTTGTCTATAGGGAGAACAAAAAAGTGGGCTAGACTGGTCAAAACCTAAAATACAAAAACACGTGTTAATAACAGTTTATAACATTGTAGAACATTGTGATAACTTTAAGTCTTAGTCATAGGCTGCTGACAAATGAGATAACCCCATACCTTGCCATAAAAAATTGCACTGGCTAATCCTTCAGGTTGACATCCATGACACAGGACCACAGGAACTTGGGGATCACCCAGGCCCTCAGTCACAGTACCAGTGACCAGGCAAACCAGCAAAACAGAGACAGGG
The DNA here is from genome assembly GCA_033238685.1 of Lates japonicus. Taxonomy (NCBI): domain Eukaryota; kingdom Metazoa; phylum Chordata; class Actinopteri; family Centropomidae; genus Lates; species Lates japonicus. Next base: position 7,689,296 of record BRZM01000011.1, read on the forward strand.
CCAGGCAGACAAACTATGACAAACTATTGGATAACGATAACAAGTAAAGAGAGCTAGCCAGGTAGCTACTGTACATAGCCTGCAGAATCCAGCAGTGGTTTGTAAATTATCAAATGCTTAAACTTCGGTTTGGCCAGATTGCCAGGCGTAATCCACTCAACACAGTAGTTTGCTACTGATTTGTCCACATTTACAGGCCCCTAGCAGCTACAAAAGTATTGGCCAGCTAAAACCACAGTATCACAATAAATTCCACAGGCTTTGCAGTAATGTTAGCTCGCCTGTCCTTCAGGAGAGGCAACCGAAGTCAGTTCTAGTCCCAAAGCCGAATGAAGGTACCTCCATGAATCAAATGTCCTGCTGATGTTGACCTCGTTTTCTAACGTCCTCCCAGATTCCATTTGGCCCAAAATCAAGATTCCACATGATTACAATTTTTCAGTTTTTTTGGTCATTGCATGAAGTTGTGTTGAGAGTATTTTGTGTGCTGTGTCGTTTCGTAATGGTTCCTAATGACAGTACTGCCGGGTATTAATGCAGAAAAGGCGACTTTGTTGTGAGACACTAGGAACAAGCATCTCTAGAAACTTGACCTGAGTCCTTGGCATGAAATCAGTCCTACAGAGGTGTTATATAGGCAATGGAGAAGTCTAGGAATTAATCATTTTAATGTGTCATTGCGTCTTTTTCACACATTAGCAATAAAAAAAATTACATGTAAATTGCTTTAAATTCCTCCATACAGAGACCTTTAAAAGGCCAAGGGAAATAAAAAGAAGCATGAACTGTGATCTTCAAATCTTACAGCAGACAAAGAATGATTTTGCAAGTGATCTAAGATAGAAGAAGTTGGTGCTAACAACTGGCTGATTTATCCATCACGTATGAGTTCTGACCTATGAACTGGTTGACTTTGTTAAATTGACACCCTTTTAGATGATCTCAGTGCATAATTTATAATACTTTTATTAATGACTAATAAATCACTCACTGAACTTTTGTAGATAAGATGTGGCTATTAATAAGAACAATTATGGAATTGTTCAAGGAGTGCTCTTGCCCTACAGCAAACCAGGAGCCAGTTGGTTGCGTGGGTGCCCGATAACAGGTCAGACTAGGTCTGATTGATAAAAGTGAAACATGTTGGTACTGTAACAGATCAGCTCTGGTACTGAGACTGCTGGGTGCATATTTGCAGGCCTGAAGAACTGAACCCACCCTGGACTCTCCCCTCATCACAGCTCAAGATGTGTAGTTCACTGTCTGTAATTATGTCGACACTGTAAGAGTAGAATTTTCTGCTGAATTCCCCATCACAAATTCAGCATCACCCTTGGCGTGACAAGGCCGCAAATGTAATGGGTTCTTAAATAAGGATAATTAATTGGATCATCTTCATCCTCATTACCTTCTGACTGCAAAATCAGTCATTAGAACACAAAATGTATTTAATTAACTTTTTGTTTTGCCCCTTGCCTTGCTGCCTTTGCCCTTGCCTTACATGCCTTGCCGCGCGCGCCGCGCCTTGCCTTGCCCCTTTGCGCGCCCCGCGCGCGCGCGCGCGCGCACGCGCGCGCGCGCGCACGCGCGCCTTGCCCTTGTGCCCCTTTGCCCTTCGCGCCTTGCCCTTGCCCCGCGCGCGCGCGCGCGCGCGCGCCCTTTGCCCTTTTTGCCTTTTGCGCGCGCGCGCGCCTTTGCCTTTTGCCCCGCCTTGGCAGCCCTTTGCTTTGCGCGCACACCGCGCGCTTAGCAGCGCCTTGCCCCTTTGCCTTTACCTTGCCCTTTGCCGCGCGCGCGCGCGCGCGCTGAAAAAAATGATGAAACGTCCTATTGCCCTTTATTCACAGTAAATCACAACAACAGTAATACTATGCTAATACTTATTTTCATAAGTTATTCAGTGTAGTCCATTTGGCACTCACAATACCCCAAATACCCTCTGACATCTATGATTCCCTCACAGAACTTCCACATGTCTTCACTGTTGTCAAACACAAACTTGAATGGCTCCAGTATCAGTTCTCTATCAGTGTCATCCAGGTCCTCACCAGCCTCCTCATCCCAATGTTGTGCAAACAGCTGTGCAGCGTTCTATGGCAAGCCTTCCACTGTAAACAATTATCAAATGATGCATCTATGACAGACAAGAACAAATGTTATGATCATAATGCATGAACTTCAGTAATAATAAAATAATTTGTATAGCCAGCAGAGTCTTTGCGTAATGTTTAAGTATGAAAACAGTTTGTTTCAGTATATATTTCGTATCTGCCCTTCTTAAACTTCTTACATAAACGTTCAGCACGTTAGTTTAGCTTACATTACCCACAGACAGAGCAAACCCTATCATAAAACTAGCACAAAATGAGCTAATGCTAGCCACCACTGGCCTAACTAACTTAAGGATGACAAATAGCCTATTCACGAGTGTAACATTCTGTAATATTTACGAAATTCACATTTACACGAACATAAGCATTTAGACATTTTCACTGTTTTCACTGTTTTGAATAAAACAAATAAGTCACCTACATTTGCTGCAGGTGTATGGTACAGCAAAAAGGGAAAGTAAAATAACAAATATATGCTTCATTTCTGGGCCTGACAGCGGAGGTGACCTGAGAGCTGAAGCTACACCGAGAAGGGCTCCACAGTGGAGGCCTGCAGGCAAACCCCTCTCCCCATAGGTCTGAATGTGAGCTTGAATGGTTGTTTGTCTCTAAATGTCTGCCCTGCAATGGACTGGTGAGTCCAGGGTGTACCCCCCCCCTCACCCAGTGTGAGCTGGAATGGGCTCCAGCCCCCCTTCAACCCTCAGAAGATAAACGCTATAGCTAATGGAAATTAAAACTATAGACTCAATAAGCACAAGACGAAATAATGTGAGATTTAAAATGAAATTAATTAATACAAGGTGAGATAATGAGAGTGGAATGGAGACACCAACATGAGGTCATATTCAATAGAGAACACTAGTCAATAGGAGATTAGATTGATAGATTAGATAGAGTACAAGTTAGTACTAAGAAAATGTGGTAAGAATGAGATTGGCTTAGGAGTCTAGAAATGAAACTGAAAAATGGTGAAACAATGAGGTAAGAAAAGTATGGGATGTGAGGTAAGCTGCTAGTGAAATAATATGACAACTTTTGGTTCAAAATAAGATGAGATAGCATGGGACAAGATGTAACGTGAGACAAGTCAAGACAATGTGGTACGAGATGAGACAAAATGAGATGACAAGTGAGGTTGGAGGTGAAAGACACACACAGGTTGGTGAGGACAGTGATGCACTTCCATTTAAAATATAAATCATTGAATTGAATAAATAAATAAATAATCTTTTTTTAATGATAAAAAAATAAAATGTACTTTAATCAATGCAATCCTATAATTGCACATATCAGTGAGCTAAATGATAATACTCCCAGGAGAAGGAGACAGAGCATATCTCACTGTCCAATATATATCAACATGCCACAACCTGAGGGACAGTGAATGACCTAAACAGCTGAAAGCTAGAAAGCTCAGCCAAGATGAAACTAGATCTCGTGTGACATGAGGTCAGGTAACATGAGATGAAATAAACTCAAGATGAGACTACATAAGACAAGAGGAGATGAGAAATGTCAGCAATAAAAATAAATAAAATGCATAAAACACATCTGTATGTCTCACCTGATGGTTACTAACCCGACAACAACTTCACCATATATCTACAGGATAGATACATGTACATGGCTGTAAATGTTCTCAATGTGAACGACAGCAGATCGGTGTTTGGATGATCAGAGGCGTGAGTCGCAAATTAATTCTGCGTCACAACAGAGGCCTGTTCATTGCAGCGTCTGCCGCTGGCTATAAAAGCCATAATCATGCCGATCAATAACAATCTGCTTCAACATGGCACTTTATTTCTATTAAAGGGACCTCAGCTTGAGCAGGATTGGATTTCTGCTCAGATTTACCTTGCTGGTCCAGGACTCAGAGCAACAGGCCTCTCTAGCATGTTACCAGTATAAGCACACATGTACTCAAATGAATGATTGAAGGAGGAGAGCTGATCTGAAACTGGACGACAGTCAAAGGTGTAAACCGTTTCTGTAACGCAGCTACAATCAATACTTTGATAACAACAGACCAATGATGCGAAAGGGGCCACTTCCCCTCAGATCTATGCTGGTGGCCAAGTAGTCAAAAATCTGTTACTGCAGGGTTGGGTATAAATAGTGTTGTAAGTGTCTCAAGTGTTTATTACAGGCCCAAATTTGTAGGTAGAACAAAAAGCATAATATATCTGTTACCAGTAGTGGAATGGAAAATGTAAAGCACCAGGGAAGAAAGAGACAGTATTGGAGATTAGAGAATTACTATGTCACTATGGCATGAGCAAGGAGCTCAGGGAAACACATCCACCACCACACAGTCTGTCTCTTTAATATATCTTCTGATGTCGAGTCACTACAACAGTCTGATTTATCGTCCATTTAGACACTTTTTTTACTACTTTACACTTTACAGACTTTCTAAAAACTGCTCTGATGCATTGATCCCAAAACCTCTCAGACATGGTTATAGAAAACTCCACTCATCAAGAAAAAAGCTTTCACAAAACCCAGGGTTACAACAAGTTCATAAACTTGTACATAAATGAGGCATATGTCCTAAAAGCCCACGCATGAACCCCTTTAAGGAACTGTCACGCCTGAGCAGTGAACCCCAAAAAGCAGAGTACAGACTGCAGAACAAATAAAGTTTTATTTTGGAACTTGAGGTGGAGAGGGGAAGGGGGTGTGCAGGTCCAAAGAGGGGTGCGGTGGCAGGTGAAAGAGTCCTGGGGGAAGTTGTGCTGCTGGAGGTGCAGGTCCCGATGGGAAGGTTGAGCGGCTGGCAGACTGGAGGGAATGGCACGCGGGCTGGCAGGCAGGCAGGCAGGAACTGAATAGAAGAAACAAATTAGATTAAGATTAAGATTAAGTTAAGTTAAGATCTGACTGGCACAACTGCTAGTGCAGACGCTGGAGCTAAGAAGAGCCGAAACTTCTCTCTTCACAAACCGCGTGCATGGAGTGACGATCCAGCAGGGACTGAAGGCAGGAGCAGGGATTAAGTGCAACCTGGGTGATGAGCTGATGGGAACCAGATGAACTTGATTGCAGCAGCAAGGCAGGTGTGGAGTGGCAAGCAGGCAGACCCAGCACAAGTGACAGAGTGCAAGGGGGAGGGGCAGGAAACACAGAGACAGACAGACACTGACAGAACAGGTCAAATAGCTGACCTCATGACAGGAACTTTGTTCCCTAAACTGACTGTCTGCTTTCACACCTCGTCTTTTGACTTCATGCAGTGCTATGGTATTGCACCACTGTAGCTCCTGATTATGCAGGGAAGCAATATGAAATTGGTGAAACCCTGGAACTGCGAGTGCTACTAAAACAAGATAAACAAAAAAGGGACATTTATGTATAACTAATTTGCAACTGAAAATATTTTTGAAAGGAAATGTTCAGAAATCATTCAGATTATGTTTTTTGATCATCATAATAAAGAAATGTAAATTAACATATCTGCCAAGCTACAAGCTTTACAACGCTGATACTGAACATATCTACAAATAATTCATGCAAATCCTGGTCTTAAATGTCGAGGTCATGGTACTTTTTGTTTTTGTTTTGTTTTGTTTTGTTTTGTTTTGTTTTTTGTTTATTTGGTTTTCCTTATTGTGTGGTAGCTGTATATTAGCAATATGAATAGGGGCCAGCATTTAGTTAACTGAGCAGGACCTAATCTCTCTAATTCATCTTGCCAGAACAGGATCCAGGACCACCGAGATTGGGACCAGACCTATTTGATTTTATGCGGCACCTTCTTTATCACTATCAAGATCTGCAAATAGATTTTGCGTAACATTTAATGTTACCTGTTCTGTCATTCGTTTATTTCTCATTGACGTTATCCTTAAATCATTGGTTTGCCTATTTTGGATGCATTTTATTGAATTAAAGGATCTCCAGACAGACAGAACACACATTCGGTTTCATAGCCTGCTTGCTTTTCATAGTTGTAAATTGAACTTTAGACCCTAATTGCATTTACTCCCATTGTAGACATCCACAGACAGAAGGGAGATGACAGGGAGGTGAAGGAACAGTCAACAAGAGAAAGGCAGCTACAAGCTGTAAACAGCTGTTTCTATGCACCTCCCCTGGCAGATTTTGAATATTATTGACTGATTATTAAATGTAAATAAATAATGCTTTGCTTGTAATGGCAGTTTTGTTTAGCTTTGCCTAGGTTTAACAGCTAGCACCTAGGCACTGTTAAGTGTGCTCTAGGCACTGGGACAGATGGGCTGCCACATCGGCAGGCTGTCAAAAAATCCATCCAAAAATCCAAGTCTCTTTACTGTCCCTCTCTGTGTGCCTGTCATTTGGGGAGCTCATGAGAGCATGCTGCATGTGTGTTCTGGTACTAGGCTTACTGGCCAATCACAATACAATGGAGAGCAAAGACAGATGATGATATATGATACAGATGATTATGCAACAGAATGAGGTTGTTCCAAAATACATTATCTGACAATTAACCTGTAATAATTCATCCAGACGTTTGAGGTGAAAGCCTCCTGACTGACCCATGGGTCATTAGTTATCTAGTGGATCAGTAAATAGCTTCATTTAGTTATTTTCCTACTGTGGTTTAATGATTCAGTTTGACTGTGACAGATGTAAAAACATCTGTGACCCTAGTTGTTGTTGTATTTTTGTCCACTGGTTAATTCAACATTTTCACACATTTTTGTTCTGCTTTGTTGTTCTGAATATATACAATATCATGTGTCTTCAGAGAGGCTGTGAAACATAAAGACAACAAATAACTCCCCATTAACACCTCTGTTTTAGAACAACAGCACAATGTTTTACTGTGATTGTATTACTGTGTTGAATTCTTCACCAAGACATTCCTCCCATTTGGGACAATTAGGTCATGAAGCTGAATAGGCCATGCACTTACAGTGTTGAAAAATATGGAGCTGATACTCAAAAACTGAGGACTCCTCATTAAGTGTTTTCAGGATTAGTTTTGTTTACTGTCATATGTTTCTTATGGTTTTTTGTGCTCAACTCTGTAAAAGTAGATCTCCCACTGGGACAAGTCTGGCAGATGAATGTTTTGAGAGCAGACAACAACTAGAAGTTAGCTAGAAGTTTCTCTTCTAGGGTTCTAACTTTCTACATAGTTTTGGTTTTACTGTGCTTTTACTCTATGGTTCTGTATTAGTACTTGAATAAACCCAACCCCTGTGAGAAACAACCAGTCAGGTGGTCCACCAATGGTCCAGTCTAATATATCTCAACAACTATTACACTGTTTGATATTAAATCTGTGCAAACAATTATGCTCCCCAGGGATTGAATTGAAATACTTTGCTTTAAGACCAAATACCCAAAGAACTAATACTTTGCGTTTAGTACTATTTAGAAAATGTTACCATCACTGTGAAGAGAAATGGTTTACATGGTAAACATTCTAACTGCTAAAAATATCAGCATGTTAACATTTTCATTGTGAGGATGTTTGCATTCTGATGTTAGCATTAAGCTCAAAGCACTGCTGTACCTAAATACGGCCTCGTAGAGTCTACGTGGCTGTAGACTCTCAGGCTTGAATACTTCTTTTTGCTTAGGAAGGTTCCTAAATAAGTGATGACCCAGAACTATCTCAGTGGCAGCCATAAGAGCTGGTCGAATTAACTAAATGTAAAGTAGCTTCAGTGCTTCCTATCTTTTCTCCTTTAGCATATAGGATACGCTAAACCTTCCTTTACGCAAGGAAAGGATAGAATATTGTCCCACAATTCCTTGCAGCAGCAGCATTTTAAGCAATGCACCATACTGCAGCAGATCCACGTACATGTAGATGCAACAAAGCTCCTGTTTATGTTTGTTACATGATCCAAAACTTCTGAAAATTCTCGCCCTTTCGTCCTAAAAAAAATTTTCTACTTAACAAATGTATAAAACGGTCAAAGCGCCTATAAGTACTGGACCTGAACAACTGCTTTTTTATCATTATTTTAATGGCTCAACTTTAACTTTTATATTCCTTTCATTATTATTATATTACACAATCGTTATTATTAGTGTTGTACAGGAAACCATATTGCATTGTAGTCTACAGCACTGAGTTGAGTTGGTCAATACGTCTTCCATGTGTTATAAATAAAGCTGGTTTAAAAAAATGTCTATTGTAAGTGCAGTTGGATTCTCTAAATTCTCTTATTTCCTTATCAACTCTCCTTGGCGTTTTTCCTTGACCTCATGACATTTTCCATTGACCTCATGAAAAAGTGATTAGGATAGGAGATTTTTTTTGACTATTCAACTGCAGCCTCAGTCTTATTGGCAAAAAAGCTCTACATTCAGTTTGGTCATAACCAATCAACAAACAGAGAGTTAGCGGCTAGCCTGTATCCCTTTAATGGTATAGTGTGCGATATAAGTAGAGGCAGAACACAGCAGAGAGTCACTGAAAATATACAAGACAGAGGCAACAAAGAAGGGTTTATTAAGGCTTTGGTAAAGGTCAAGAAGTAGAGGTGGGGAGGAGCAGACAGAAGGTGGAGCCTCTCAGGACCTGGACAGCATGGACAGACAGAGACTGTGATGCTGCTGAACTGTTTGACCATCAAACCTGTTAAGGAGCTGATCAATTCGAAGGCCAGAGGCTCATTACCTACTCCACTCAATACGGAGGCAAGCTCTGACATTTACTTTATGGACACTGCAGAAAATTACCTCAGCAACTGGTAATCTGACACAAAATTACTGTTTATCTCAACAGAAAAGGCAAAACATCTATTTCCAAAAAAAATGTGTATTGTTCCTATTTAATATATGTATGTATTTAGTTGCATACTAGCTCTAGATTATGTGAGTCACAGAGTTAATAATTTGGGTCCCCCAGTGAAAAATCTCTTAGCAACTTTCAAAAACTCAAAAGGTTGTTAACAGCACCTGCTGCCATTTTTTCAGGTATTTCAAAAACTCCTGTTCTGTCCATCTGGATAAAGAAATATCTTAGTGTACAATGAAAAGCTCTTTACATCTCCCAAATTGTGACTAAAACTAGACTGTGCTTGAGTGAAAGCAGACTCTAGTAAGGGTAAACCTTCAAGACACTACTATGATTAAAGCAGAAGTCAATTTTATTTATATATGTTGAATCACAACAAAGGTTATCTCAAGGCACTTTTCATCTAGAGCAAGTCTAGAGTGTACTTTCTAAAACCCAAAACGTCCCACCATGAGCAAACACTAGGCAACAGTGGCAAAGAAAAACTTCCTTTTAAGAGGCAGAATAAGCATATAAGATGTAAAGTAATAGTAATAATAGTAATAATAAGATGAAGAGGACTAGAGATAGGACTAAGAATTTCATTTCATTCAATGTAACAGCAGGCATTGAGCAAGATCGGGGGCAGCAGGAGGACAGAAATACCAGCAGAAAGTGACAGGAGAGGAGGAGAAAAACAAATAACAAAACTGAGAGAGAATGATGAAGAGAGGAGATAGAAGGAAAGAGATCCACAGCTTGGACACTCATGTGCTTGAGATAAGAAACAGAGTGATGCAGTGATTTTAAGATGGTCTGCAGTGATCTCATCATTTTACTGAGTTTAATTGATTCATTGAAACTAACCCAACCTACCAGTGGAAGAATGGTAACAAGTAGAAGCCTGAAAATGGGTAAGAGCATGAGGTGCTAACTGAAAGTTAAGGCATGATGAGTTTTAGCCTCAATGGAGAGTGTACAGCACGGATGGAATATAAGATTTAAAGATATCAGACAGGTATGAGGGAGCAAGCCTGTTTACAATTTTGAAAGTCATTAGAAGCACCTTAAAGTCTGATCTGACATGGTTAGGGAGCCAATGAAGACAAGATAACATTAAAGTAATGTGGTCAAATCTTATCAAAATTCTTGCCACAGCAGTCTGGACCATTGGAGGACTTTTATTACTAACACGTGGCAGGCCTGAAAACAAAACTTTGCAATAATAAAGTCTCAATGGGACAAAAACATGAATCAGGATTTCAGTGTCAGCCATGGAAAGAAAAGACAGAAACTATGTTGTGCAGGTGAAAAAAGGCAGTCTCAGTGACGTTTTTAATGTGCTGATCAAAGGAGACAGTGGGATCAAATGTAACACCCACATTCTTGGCTGACACACTTTGAGATTTTAATTAGAGATGCCAAATTTGTTCCCTGATGGGTCTATAAGTGTACAATAATCTATGGTATCAAAGGTTCCAATGAGGATGGAGGTGGAATCAGAATCCATAGAGAGGAGAAGATCATTGACCACTTTAGTAAGGGCTGTTTCAGTTGAGTGACAGGCCCTGAAGGCAAACTGAAAAGGTTCAAAAAGATGAGCTGAAAGTGAGCTGAAAGCTGCTGAAACACAATTCATTCTAGTATTTTTGAGAAGAATGGAAGGTTTGAAACAGGCAAATACTTACTTAGAGACCTGGGATTAAGGTGTGGTTTTGTGCATAAAGGTTTAACCACAGCTGTTTTAAAGCTAGTGTGAACAGTGCCAGTCATCAATGATAAATTAACAATAGTCAGCACTGCAGGTCCAAAAACTGGCCAGAGATCTCTGCAGTGTTTAGTGGGCAGAGGATTAAGGAGGCAGGTAGCGTGGTTTAGAAGCCAACACTGGCTTAGACAATGATGAAAGTCAAAAATTTGTAAGAGGAGAAATTATCAGGGGCTCAGCATAGTGCTCAACTGGTTCTGCAGCAGAAGCTGGTGAAGAGGAGTCTTTGGGTCTGTTCTTATCTATTTTACAGCAGAAAAATTCTAGAAAATCATGAAACATAATGGGTGAGCAGACAGCTGCTTTTGAGCGAGTTTAGCTAGACAATCAAAAAGAAATATGCTGCATGCTTATATTTCAGTACACCAGAACACGCTGGTGTCTCTGGCGGTACAGAGTTTCTGATTTTAATATATGCCTTTTGTGCTCCAATCTCCTGCAGGCCAGGGTGTAGACCTCTTTGACTCTCTAGTGTCGGTTGTGAGAGGTGCAACTGAATTTAGCTAGGTTCATGTACAGACTAGGTGAACCCCATCAATACGTAAAAGCTTTACTAAAAGGGTCACAGGTCTGATTTAGGTGAATGTTGAAGTCACCCAATTACAATTTTGTCAGTGTATGTAATAAGACCTGAGATAAATTCTCCAAATCATATAAAAGTTTTGAGTAGGGGCCAGGTGGTCTATAGAGTACCAAGAGGTGGAGTGGTCAGAGTCTGTTCTCCTGATGAGGGAAATTCAAGGCTGATGGAGATGGTTTTAATACCACAAATATAGAAGTTAAACTGAAAATAGATTTATATAATAATGTTGTTCCAGCTAGGCTAGCTTTTGTGACTTCAGACTTCTTCATTCTAATGTTATAGGTGCTGGCATGGACAACAGTGTTGCTACAGTTTGCGTGGGTGTGCCTGAGTTCCCTGTTTTTCCCTTTGTGATGCCAACACCCTAAGATTATCCTCAGTGTCGGAAGCTCTGGCCTCAGGTAGGCAGTAGGCTGGTGAAGCTAATGTAACATTGCAAGTGATGGAGTTGGGTTGACCTAAAAGCTTCTTGGGTTGACCCACACAATACTGTGGCTAAACCAGCACCCTGCAGAATTAAACTAGACTACATTTGGAGTATACCAAATGGTGAACCAGACTCAAATTACTTAAATCAGATTATAGTGGTGTTAAACCCGACTATGAATCTCCTGTAATTCAACTCCCTCTGTAGATTGTGTTTCTGTGTGCAGATGAATACGATTAGAACAGGAACAGAGATGTGAGCCTGAAGGTCGACATCTGGTTTACAGCAGATCAGCTGACATAGCACTTGTTACTGACAATTGCCATGTCAGGTCAGACAACATTGTTGGCCCACAGTCCAGAAGTGAGGGGGATGGGAACACTGAAGGAGGGCTGGCGAAGGGGGAACTGAACTGCACTGCTGTGCTTCATCAGCATCATTCAAATAAACTGCTCATCACAGCTGAACACACTAAAAGAGATGTTAAATATTAACTCAGGGAGAGGGATAGGATGTGATAGGGCAGGGAGTTGAAGATGAGGAGGAGGTAAAGACAAGAGCCTAGGGAGAAGTTGAGCCTCCCAAAGTGAATTAATAAGCTTAGGCATAAGTCATTTCGAGTATTTACCAAAACAACAGCCTGTTAAGAGTAAATATGAAGACAACCGTCAAGGACTCCAAATAACATTTTTGGATTGGCTACTAAAATGTACAGTGGAAAATCCCATATTTTATCAGCTGTGGCTGGCTCTCCTCTGTGCCACAACAGTACCAGCGGTATGCCATCACTAGCTTCAGAATGAAGTCCGCCACCATTATAACACAACCATCTCCCAGCACAAGAAATACTCTAAAACAAACTCCACACACGAAGAAAAAACAGAAAGAAATATCTCATGAAGCCTGCTTGGCCAAACATAGATTGGACTAACATCAGGTCAAACTAGGGTCAACATCATCAGGGCATTTGATTCATGGAGGAATCTTCGTTAAGCTTTGGGGATCAAAACTGACCCTGGCTCTCCTATTGAACAGGTGAGCTAAGCCTGTAAAATGTATTGTTTTTACTGGCCACTGTTTTCTGACATTAGCTTACCCGCTAATGTGGACTAATTGGTAGCAAACTACTGTGTTGAGTGAATAACATCTACTAATTCATCCAAACTCCAGGGGCTGATAAATCAACAAGCTTGCCATTTGATAATCAGCTAACCAACCAACACCTGTTTCCTGCTTCATGCTACCTGACTAACCTTTGCTTAGTTGCTTGGTAACGGTGGTAAAGAGACTGACAGGGTCGGTAAGAACTTTATGGAAGCAAAAGACACAGACTGCAGTTCATAGCCACAGTTGTTGGTAATAAGGGTTTTCAGATTTCTACATAGGGAACCTTTAATACCACTGACAATTTTGATGAGATTTGAGAGTTTGTGGTCGCAGCAGTGCCATTGTTAATCATAGTGGTGATATTTGTTCTAATAGGACTGATATTTTTATTCACAGCAATGATGACCCACAATGAGGGACATCTGCAGCCTTGAAATGTTTCTACCAATGAAAATAAAGTTTGTACTGACATAGTACAAATGTACTCCAAATTTCTCTCTTGTGTGGCAAGTAGAAGAAATATTTACCTGAAGTGAATTTTATGATGATGATGATGGTGGTATCCATGAGGATGACATATTATCTGTTCATGCAGATTAGTTTTTAGTCTTGTTATTTTCATTCTTTTGAACCTGGAGAGTTTTTCTGTCTTCACTCTCTGCTGTCGGAGTGAACGAGGCCCAGAGGAGCTCTATCAATTAGCAGCCAGTGTTCAGCACTCTGCAGCAATCCTGCTACGACAGGAGTGATCAATCTGCAGTCTGTGCGCGTGCGCACACACACACACACACACACTGCATCAACCCCCACCACAGAAACAGCCAGCAGTCAGTCAAAGGCAGACACTGCAGTTGGGAACTTTGAATTTAAAATGATAAAATCCCAAACACTAACATAAACAAACAAACATCATTCATACTTGTGCTCAGTAGTGTCAAAATGCAACAGCAAGAATGTTTCTGCCAATGGAGATGATGTCTCTATCAACACCAACAATGTTTCCATCAACAACGCATTTGTGTATTTGTGTCGTGTCAAGAAAGAGAAAAGCTGCTTTGTACCAGATTTGGTTCCTAGCTAATTCCCATCTGGGGTTGCCCTTTATGTTTTCTTAAGGGTCAATACTGATACTGATTACTGAGTAATCAAGGAGTAAGATATTTGGAACTGATAGGTTGTCAAAATTTAGAATAACACAAACTCCAACACAAAACTTAGCTGACATGCCTTTAAGCATGTTTAATTAAAAGAGAACTTTTAAACATTAACTTAAAACAAGAAGTGCAGGGGGTTCCCAGCAGCATTCCTTACAAAGTTATCAGAAATTTTAAATAAACAAATATCTCCCCTAAAAACTATCTCCCCTAAGTTTTATAAAATAAATAAAGTAAAAATGAATAAAATTAGTAGTCCCAATTCAGCAGCACCAGATTGTGGTGCAGAAAGCAGAGTTGCTCTGCATGGTCTCTTGTGAGACAGCTTCTGTTCCTCTAATAAATCGCAAAGACTTCACTGAGGACATGCTCACTTGGAACAGACGAGGGTGGTGAGCAAAGGAACTTTCTCTCTTGTGTGGAAAGTAGCCTAAAGTGCCCTTCGTTCTGTCTCCACCACTGGAGTGGATCTCACTTATGCCCTATGTCGAGCACTGGCTCCTTGAGGTATAGCTGTAACTCATCCTCAAGGCAGGCGTTGGCTAACAGCTCACCAGTGTGGGTTACTCTCTCTCTGTTCTCTCCGTTGTCTTTTGGGGGTTCTATCTTTCTCACTGGTCCTTTCTGCAGCAGCCTGCTGTTCCTCACTGGCTCCCTCTGTAGGCTCTTCTTGACTGGTATCTTGTGAAGCTTCGTGTTCGCATCTGACCAGGCTAGGACTGGTCCAACTGATTTTTGGTGTGGAAACCCAGGTATTTAACCTCTGTGGGGGCTTTCACAAGACCGATGATGTCATGGATCCTTAGTGCTCTATGTGCCCAACGACTGTCGTTGACACATGCGAACACGAACTGATGAAGCCTCTTGGATAAGAGGTGAAACGTCTTCCTAGACAACATTAAGTCCAGTTGCTTTTCGACTTAAATTTCCTTGAGAGGGTAGCACACTTCTTTGGCATTGAAGTGACATCTGTGACAGACTTGACAGACCATCATTCTCCACAAGTGAGCCTCTTTCCTTTGACCACATTGGCCACACTGTCTCGAAGCGCAAGCGTACACGGTCTTTGCTCGCCCAGGAATGTCTCTCTGATGTATTCCACAGTTTGGGATCCATGCATTTCCTTTGTATTTAAAACAGCCTGCTTTTTGGTCCATTCATTGTCAATGAAGTGGCATGTTAGGCTCATCAGTGACTGTTGATCCAGACCAGCAGTCTGTAGTGAAGGAGAGCGAGTAGCATGACTGAATCACAATCATGCTGATAACACAGTGTAAAAGGACCCCCTCCCATGTGATATATTAATTATCTCATTGTAGTTAGCTATAGCCTATATCACTGCAACAAAGCACATTATTCACGCATTTTAAGTGTAACTGGGGAACTGGGCATGCTTGTCATCATTGAGAAATGAGAAATAGATCATAAGACTGTGATGTTTATTGCAGCTTAAGCAATATCAGCTGCCTTACCAATGAAACACAGCTGTGCTGTTTAACACATCTGCTCCAGCCTCTGTGTCTGTCTGAGGCACAATACTCTTCACTGTTGATGGGCCATTACTCATGATGTGTAACCAATCAGATAGTGCTGTAGGCGGGACTGCTCAAGACCACAGAGTGGCAAGTGCAGACAGAGAAGGCTGCATCAGAGCCAAAGTAGCACATTTTAAAATTCATTTATTTTATCAGCAAAATAAAAGAAAAGAAAATGCAATTATTGTAAAAAATGCCAAATATAGGATCTGATAATCAGCCAGGCTGATAATCGGTCGACCCCCAGTGAAGGACTTTAATTGAAGGTGAAATTTAATTCCAGACACTAAGCATTTTGACAGCATATACCGTGGGTTTGCTTTTTGCAACAAATACCAAAGATTTAAAAGTTGTTTTCACTTAAATCTGGTATTGATCTATTAGAATTAAATCAACTCTTCAGCATCCCTTTTCCCACTGTATCCAGATGTTGTTTGAAATCGTAAATGCAGCAAAATAAAATAATTATTAAATTAAATTAAATTAATTTAAATTAAATTAAAATAATTTTGAAAATCTCACAAATATTAGTAACATACAAAATAAACAACAATGGGTCCAGCACAACCCATTGGTAACTACATCCTGGTCAAATGTGTCACTTTTTTAAGACCAAGGAATACCCCCCACTATATATTCTTTATTTTCTATTGCAGTTTATATTTCCCTCATGTAAACAAAGTTGTCCTGTTGGTTCTAAGGCCACATCGCTGTTCATATATTACATTATGTTTTGTGACCTTCATCATTTTTAATCACATCACTCCTGTTTTGTTGAGGAGCAGATAAATGAAACTGCTCTCTCTTCATCTCTGTGAGTTTTTCTCTAAATAATCCTCTTACGATTATGAGATGTTCTCAGAGTCCTGATGAAAACATCAGAAAATTACCTGCAAAACTCATTTCAAGAGCACTTGTGTTGTGATTACAGAGCATGGAGTGAAATAAATGAGGGCTGCGTCTCTAAAGCAAAATGCATTGATACACTGTGATGAGTAAGGTATTAAACAATCAGCTTTGTATCTGTTGGATTGTGGAAAGTGTTACTTTAGTTTCAGTCTGAGTTCAGAGGAGCTAACGAGCAAACAGTGGGTCAGGTGTTTTTTGTTTTGATTTCAGTAGAAGTGAGTGCAGAATAAATGAATCTTAGCAAAAAAGTTCAGTCAGGAAGACTGTCTACTTCTTCTTCATCATCTTCTTTTTTAATGGCAGTTGGCAAACAGCTTTTAGGTGCGTTACTGCCACCTTCTGAAAAGGAATGTGGACTAGAATGGCTCTTGTTACTATATTCAGGAAGACTATCTCCCTGCACATGCCTTTTAAATCTCTGCACTGTTTCCCGAAGTTCTCTGTGTAGGGGAAGCACCGGCCACGTTTGACTGCTGTCCGTGGCGATCCTCTTCCTGCCGTGGTCTAAGCACCAAAGTCTTCTTTTGTACTCAATAAATGTATTCTCATACACTTTTTCCTTCTCTTGATCTCTTCTTTCACAGTCTCTCCTGATTGAACTGTATTTTAGCTTCTGCATGATGAGCTCCTCTGCAGTGGAAGGAACAGCTAGCTACTATAATGCCAAGAGAACAAAAGGAGTTAAGTGGCTAGGCAGAGTTTGACTACTGAATGACAACTGTTTCTACTCAGGAGGGTCAGTTTTGTTGTGTATTTATAAACAAGTTAACAGTATGGTTTCCACCCAAGATGACAACAGCTGTAAACGCAGCATGCTTGAGGACATATAAGTCTATAAATGCACAAAAAAGTATTATTTTGGTAATAAAAATAAATGAAGCTTACCGAAAGTTCAGTCAGGAAGACTGCTTCATTCAGTCACAGTTCTCTCTCTCTCTCTCATCAGCTGACTGCGGGTGCTTTCAGTAAACACATCAGATTTCACCACAATCTCATTGAGCCAATCATGTTGTTACTGTCAAACCTTAAATTTGTTCTCCTCTCTTCTGCTATCAGCTGTCATTTCAGTGCAAATTATTGCGACCCTCCTCGACTCCATTCACTACCGGTCTTCATATCCAGTACTCAGGTCAAGTTAACCAGAGTCCACTCCTCATCCCATTCAGATCTTCAGCCGTTTCTTCATCCTGTCATCACCACCACCAGTGTCTAGACCCTGGGAGGTTTCCTGTACTATGCATAGCCTCACCCCCTTTCAAATCTGAAAGTGGGGTCTAATCGCCAAAGACTGTCACATCTCTATTGCTCTGTCTTTGTCCATGTGGCAATAGAATACGTTTCTGTTTACTCTGAAGGAGGTCTCTCCTGATTGAACTTAAATTTGGTTAAAACGAATAAAATAACAAAAATTCAACTAAAACTCAAATACATTTTAGTCAAAAGACTAATTATCATGCATAAGAATTAACATTGGCTTGAGGATTTTACAGGTGTAGTATTTGGCACTGTTATTGATCTTAACCCCTTGACTGGGTGGTTCTGAAGGACTGATATTTCCCCTCACAAGGAAAAATTATTTTTAATGTTATTGATTTAATCATTTATTTATTACTTTTTATAAATAAATATTTGGATATGAAGCTCACCAGTTCTCACTGCCCAGTAATGTTTTGTTAGTACTTAAATAAATCTCAACTTGACAGTGTAATAGCCTTCTGCAGGAGGAAATAAATGTGTGAAAATGTATAATTTAAATGGAAGATTCTCTCTGTCAAGAGTGGGGGAGGGATGGAGTGAAAGAATGTATGGTCAACAGGATAGATTAAAGGGGGGAGTAGGGGGATGGAGAGAAGATGGATGATGGAGGGAGGGAGAGAGTGAAGATGGGAGGAAACAAGAACGATGGTAAAAAAGAAATTATTTCTCTTTTGCGTATTAATTTCTTTTTCTCCCCTTCCATCCTACTGTATCTCTTCATTTATTACATTCTTTCTCTGTCTCCCTTTCTTCTCTCTTTCCTTGGAAAATGGAGCAAATATGAAGAAACAGAAAATGCAATAAAAATATGACAAAGTAAAGAATAAAATAAATAAACTATCAAAGTATTAAATAAGTAGACAATACATTAGGGAGAACATCAAATAATGGCAAATAAATACATAAATAACTGAATACACAAACAAAAACAGACCCGAGCCACGTTTTAGACACATCACAGATCACAGCAGGCCTCTGTTCAAATCAAGTTAATTAACACACCTGAAGAGAGAAGAGAGGAGCCCATTGTTTTCTAACAACTTCAGGTCATCATTTTACCCATTTTGAG
Source organism: Lates japonicus (assembly GCA_033238685.1). NCBI lineage: Eukaryota > Metazoa > Chordata > Actinopteri > Centropomidae > Lates > Lates japonicus. Next base: position 7,707,940 of record BRZM01000011.1, read on the forward strand.
AGTGAGGACAATATTGCAAAATTAGGAAATTTTTGGACATTTGTGAAAATTAAGGTCATCTTTGAAAAAAGTGAGGTAATTTTCTCATCTCCACTTCAAATGGTTCAGTCTGAGAATTAAGTTAGAATTAGATTTGGCTTGGGGGCTAGTGAGGGGACACTGTAACTGAGGGTCCTCCCAAGTATAAAAATACATGCATGTGCTCATTTATACTGGGGCACATGCCCCAGTAAAAGGCGTCTGGTGACGCCCATGGAGAGCATCTTCCAGCTCAGCTGTGCAGTATTTGTGACATCTTCTGGTATGTTGTCAGTCAGGAAGCAAGTCCAATAGTTTTAAATATTTACCACCCACAGAGGTGGGATGGGTTATCCAGAGTAATGTCTGGAAAGACATGTTGTTTAATTCTTTAAATGACATTTTTCTACACTATGTGCACAATCACCTCCATTGTACCATCTGGAGGCAGAAAACTGAAAACATGGACAAATAGAACAAAAACTTTTGGAGGCAAAAGAGTAATTATGTTTATTTATTAATTTAATTATTTGTAATTTGGATGAACTGATCCTTTAACACCCCTATATTTGTGTGTGTGTGTGTGTGTGTGTGTGTCTGTAGCAGCTGCTTCAGAGTTTCTGCAGCAGCTGCTATGACCTCTGTTAGCTTGAGCCTCACACTCACACTGTCTGTAATTACATTATGTATGGTGGTGGCAGGGATTATAAGTGCACAGACTGTTGTCTAACAATGGTATTTCAGAGGTTCAGGTTGTGTTTTGGGCTGTTTCTAGCCATAGTAAGTTACTAGGCTAGCAAATAGTTTTGGTCCACATAGAGTCAAGTTTTCTGAGTTAATCAGCCTTAAAACTGCTGGTTAACCTGCAGGAGTTTGTGAAGCTGTTGTAACATGTTGGATGCCACAGAGGGAATACATTCCTAACAGCCAAGATTTACAGCTGTCACAGATGATGAGCTCTGAAAAATATTAAGTGTCACAGAAAATAATTATGCAAGAGCATAAAAGCTCTTATTTCAAATCTCTTGTTGCCACAAATTCCAGTTTGTAAAGTGTTTTTCTTATTGAAAACTAAATTCCACTTCATATGTATCAATAAAATCTTTTTTGTGCAGTTATTCTCTTATTCTGCACACTACAGAGCAAAAATGGATGCTGTATTTGTAGAAAAGGCCCCAAAGTCACCAGTTTATAGTTTGGTTTTAATAGTATTCCGTGTCATTGATGTGCCTTTAATTATCTGTTCCATCAGTGTTCATTTATGTATTTATCTTACGGGGGTGAGCCACCTCACAGGTTGGTTATATTATAAGTGACGTCACACAGTGAAAAGTTAGTCTGCGTCTCTCTATGTTTATTTATCCTTCACTAAGATGTATTCTTTAAGTCCGCCTAAATGCATTTCTTGCCGTGGCCGTGCAGTGGTGCATTGTTATGCCAGCGTATGCCCTACGACCTGCGTTAACCCCACGGTTTCCAGTCCCCCACGGTTGCCAGTCCTCCGACGGGCGCACGGTGCGAGGGCCCATTCAACGCTGCTCACAGCTTTAATTAGTACTGCTTCTAGTATTACTAGTTCTAATTCTAGTCGAGGCAGATGGCCGCCCACCCTGAGTCTGGTTCTGCTCGAGGTTTCTGCCTCTTAAAAGGAAGTTTTTCCTTGCCACTGTTGCTCTATAAGAAAAGTGTCTTGAGATAACGTGTGTTGTGATTTGGCACTATATAAATGGAATTGAATTGAATTGAATGAGACACAAGTGTAACATATTAGGGTGGGGCAGACAATCACAGGTGCAGGGAACATACAAGGGCAGGATGTGGGATCTGAGATGAGAGGGAAAAGTGAGTGACACTAAAATAAAATGGGAAATGCAGAAACACATTAAGTAAAAAAAACATGACCTAGACAGCAGTCCTGGACATGACAATATTCATCATATTTATTTATCATATTGATAGAATCTTTACTTCCTTCAACATCTTCATCAGTCTTGTAGAGTAAGGTTACAGTAGAGGACTTTTTTTTTGATAAGCCATTGTCATGACCAGTGAGCTGCATTTAAATAGCCCAGGTTTCCAGAATGTTGTTAAAGTGATTTTCAAAATGCTCCAGCAGTATGGAGGTTTAAGTAAGCTTTGTTTCCCTCTGTTGAGACTACAAAATAAGTTTAGAAAATTTCTAAACAGTCTCCAAAAAGAGTTCAAGATGTGTGTAGTGCCAGGGAGGTCACAGTAAATACTGACTTTTCACTGTAGAAGCCATTTTCTAATGAATATGTGGGGTTTTTTTTTATTTCGCGTAGATTTTTCCTTTATTTTCTGTTTGTATCCTAATAAAGACATTAAAATTTTTTATGGATGGTCATATATGAATAAGGTAACACACAAGTGTCTCAGCATGAAGGAAAGAATCCTGAACATTTATGTAAACATCTTCAAAATGATTAAAAAGATATTTTAGAAGTACCTAGATATTCAAAGATTTATGCACACAGAAGAGTCATGAATATTTTTCCCAGTTATATAGTCATTTATTTACAATATATTCACATAAAATGAACAGAGGGAGACAATATAAATGTAATGAATATCTGAATAGGGATACTAACAATGAGAACCATATCTAATAATTGAGAATGAATACAATATATATTCAAATAATTAATAATCAGTCAGAAACAGTCAGCTGGAGTCTGATTTACTTGGTTTATGACTGAGGCCAATTAATGTTCATGTAACCTAAAAGAACATTACAATAGGTTACTTTGCTCAGTTATGTTGTCACATTAAAGTATGTGCTTTGTGTTTAATTTCATTAAGTTGCTTTAATGCTACATTTTGTTGCACTGTTATTTATATAATATTATTGTCATTTTACATGATTTTGTAAGTTTCAGTAAATCACATCTCACTACACTATTATGTTGTATTTTGGTCATGACAGTATTCTGTTGTGTCATTACAGAATATCAACTGTTTATGAATGCAAATGTTCTTAAACATAGAATTTAAGTGGTAGAAGACAACAGCTTAAGCTGTCTCACCACCACCGCTTCCTTCATCTGTGTGTGTCCTGGGGTCATGCTGTCTATTTCAGTATGAAAGTCCTGCAGGCAGCCTGCTGACCCTGGAGGTTCTGCTGTCTCAGAGATACCAGCCCTGAAATTAACAACCTGCCCTCCTCTTCCCCTCCTCCTTTACTCCTCCACCTCCCCCTCTCTCTCACCCTACTCTTTTATCTTTTATCATTCCTTCCTTCAGTCTTCACTCTCCTGTCTTTATTCTCAGTCATTTCCTTCATCAATCATTCTTTTTTCTCCTCTTCTCTTCCTCATCTTGTCTTCACTCAGACTTGTAAGTCCTACTAATCCTACTCTTTTTTTCTTCTTCATCACTTCTTGCATCAGCCTTCCTCCTCTCATCTCTCCTCTTGCAGATGATTCATCTTCAGCCGCAGTCTTGGAGGGTTCTCTTCCTGTACAAACACCTTGTTGTTTGGTGCTATGGGCTTCACATCTTACCTTTTAACATCTATAAATAAGAGTGTGTTTGAATAATTAACTGAAAATTATTTGGAGCTTTGAAGTAACATTTTTACCAAGAAATCAGTATATCATCTGATGTAATCTAGAAACACAGCTCTAAATACCCATCTCAGCTGTATCTGTTTGCAAGATAAAAATGTATTAAAATGTCAGCTGTGGAGAACTGGGTTCTTACTCAAGGGTTGCTGGATGTCCTGGAAGGTTGCCATCACCCACACTGTCCACTGGACCTAGTTGGGGCATTGTGAGCCAGTAATGTCTGTTAGTGGAGCAGCCCAGGCAGAGAAATTTGGTACCAGTGCTGAAAATACCAATTAGCCATCCCAAGGAAAGACCTTAGCTGCTTCCTTGTTTGTGGAGCATGGCGTGGATCTTATGGGCTTGTGGTTTAATTAAACCACCTCTGATACTAAATCAGAGAGGCCACAGAGTAACTGGTCTATCAGCCCTTGAAAGGGACAGCATGTAGACCAAATGCCAAAACAGCAAAGGAGAGTCTCCAGGGAGTCTGGGAGACTGTCAGCTCCCAAGACTGGGGGTCTGGGGTACTGGCTAGTGACCATCATCATCAATTTGTGGAGCTGGATATGAATCTTTGAAATGGAGTAAAGGTACCTGAAGTCAATACAAAATCTTATTGTTCCATCTCTCTTAAGAGCCAAGACAACTGGACCCCACTTACTTTTTGAAGGTTGAATAATTCTTAGGAACAGCATGAGGTCTACTTTTTTCTTCAGTGACACTGAGGTTCTCTGGTATCCTGTAACTCAGTATGTTTGTGTCATCTTTAAAAACAGCGCCATGCTTTACAAGTTCTACACAGCCTGGGTGCTCCTGAAATATTTCTGGATTAATCCAAGTTTTCACCTGCTGGTCTTCAGAGCAATGACTCAAATCCAGATCAGAGGATGCTGGCGAAGTATTGGTCACTTCCTCCATCCTGTTCCTCCAACACATCTTGGATCAGCAATGCTTTTGTTCCCTTCTCAACTCTTGGAACCCCTGTTAGGTGGTCGGACCATGTTTCCTCTGCACTTCAAAAGGCAGGTTACTGTCAGTGGTTGGCAGCGTGACTACGATCTTTTGACCAGGATCAAGGTGTATTTGTTGAGGGTCTGGATGAGGCAGTTTGTCTTTCTGCCTGTGGATAGTCCACCGTTCTTGATGCCCAGCAGTGGGTAAACCTGCTTCAACAATGTGAATCTTTGCCTGTCGTTATCAGGTTTCATGTCATATTTCTGCAAAATAGCAGTTTTCACTTTTGCATGTCCATATGAACACAGGCACTTCTGGCCTTACCAGTCAGCAGTAAAAAGAGATGAGAGACCCAGTCAGTTTTTAGCCACTGTCATGCCTCTGCTGTGGTTGTTTAAATTGGGAGTTGCCAGAGGATCTGACACTGTTGGAGTGAACTGTGGGACAGAAGTGCAAGTCTGCATCTCTAGTTGCAAAAGCTGGAATGGATGTTGCAGTGCCTTGAATCGATATTCCTACATTGTCCCTTCTCAGAAAAAATGATGCATCCTCCTCTGTTCTTCTTTCCACCTTTTTGCCACTGAATATCACATTTTTCTTTACAAATACTGAAAAAACCCAGGCTACATTGAGGTTGTTTAGCCATTTTGTCAGCAATTTCTTTTTCCCCAACCCCTGAGTGTCCTGGTAGATAGAAAAAACTGACAACCCATATTCCTAATTCTGAGCAAGCAGCATAAAATCTCCTGTAGCAGGTAAGAGCAGGCCAATGATGTCCTACTACTCAGAGCCATAAAATTGAGAAAACAAAGAAATGATAATCAGATAAATGGATGCCCCATTGGACCATCTGATCCCAGCAGTTTTCCAAGAGACTGGGACCTTAGACACATAGGTAAAGATCTGCATAACCTCTCTGAAATTGATGTACATAATTCTAAACATGACTGACTGAAATCCGTCATGCAGCTGGACAGGCAAAGGTAAATCTACCTCAGGTTCAGGGTTAAAACCAAAAAAACAGGAGGCCAGAGAGATCTGATCAGACTATATTGCCCAAGATCAGTGTTTAATGCAATCTGATTAATAAGGTGAATTTCTTTTTCCCTCCTGTAAATTCCCAGTAATCCTCCAAAAGACATTTTGTCACAGAGCTGTATTTAAGACCACTTAAATGTGGAGCCATAGTTTTTTTCTCTTGACTCTTAATAGGGAGTAAAATTTTGACAAATAAAACTGGAGTGGGCATTGTTCTAAAAGCTCTACAATGGATTCTTAGGGTCTTTGCCTTGATCCAAGTTAGTTTGCAGTCTTAAATGTGAAGAAAAACTAAGGTGTGTGAGTGTAGGAGTGTTACCAACATTTAAATCATCTGTGTGGCTGCAGGTGTGGCCATCACAACTGTTTTTACTTGTGTATTTGTGTATTACTTACATATTTGGTCAAAACTGTAGGCAAAAAGAAGAACTTTATTTAATTTAATTTTATTTTATTTTGTGCACCCCCCTCATAGTACTCTCAGTGGATGTGAATTTTTGGTCCCAACATTGACCAAAAATGACTGTTGTAGTATCTATGTAAGCCAGTATAAGACGGAAGTTAAAATAATAAAGAATATTACTTAAATTCTTTAATCTCTTATGTTCTGAAACTGTTTGGCAAGTTTATTTCCTTTTCAGATTACAATATAAACTAGTGTCAATTCTGATGATACTAATCAACTTTGCAAAAACATATAACTGCCAGACATGCCAGTTACCTCTGAAACAGGATTTATATATTGGGTATTTACCACTATAAATGGTATTTAAATTAAATAAAGAAAGATTAAGGTTTTTTATTGTTAAGTGGCCCCTGCTGGTTATATTGCTATTAAACCTAAACCACAACTATTGCCAGTATTGACATGGTAATAGTGTAGCTACTGTTTTATAGCAGTATTACCACCAGAGGTGACTCAGTTTCTAATGAAGAGCTGGTACTGTCTCCTCAAACACACACACACGCACACACACAAAGATGAGCTGTGGGAGTTGAATTGCACTTTACTTTTTCAGCTCAGCCCTCTGGAGCAAAACTCATCATCCCAGACATCATTTCTGTGTCATCTCTCTCTTTCTCCCTCTTCATCCTTTCTACTCAAACCAATCAGTGACACAGTGACACAGAGACGGAGGTCAGTGTGTGTCTCTGCTGAATACTGGAGTCATTAATTAAATTGGTAAATCTCTGTATGAAGTCTGAGATGTCCACACATGTTGGAATATAAATAAGATCTCTCTAGTTTTGAATTCACAGAGCTGTCAGAGCACATTTTTAGCCATATTTACCGTGTCAATCCTGCTGCAAACACGAACAAATAATTCCTTTAGTAAATAATTCCGGTAGTATCTAATTGGTATGAATATGTTTTCAAAAATGAATTAGTGTAGGCTGCTGTTTCATGCCCTGTCTCATTGCCTTTCTACTTTGTCAGCAATTGATTTTAGCTTAAAGCTCCCTGTGGAGTTTTCTTGTATACAAAGTTCTCATATCCAGTGTTTCTCACCAAAACTCACTGTGTGTAGAACTGAGGTTGAACATCAAGGGTGTATCTATGACTGGATCTATGACTCAGATTTTTCTGAAAACAGCAATATACTGTATCTAACTTGGAGCTTAATAATATGCATAATGTTGACGCCTGACCTTGCTTAAATGGAAGTTTGTAACCGTGCCCTCTCATAGTGGATAAAGGAAGAGTTGCATTATGTGAAGCTTGAAAAAATAAGGCCTGTACTAAAAGGGTTGGAATTCCTTTTAAGCATAAAATCCAGACTATAAGTAGGTGCATAATTACATATTTGTTTCTCTTCAGGCTCTGTACTACAGCATATTCAGTTTGAAATAAAATGGATACTACATTTAAGATGTAAACCTATTCAAGTCTCATCTTTATTTTGAGTAGGTAGGTATACTATCACTATAAGTACCTAAAAACAAGAAAAACTGGTTTTAGGGAGTACCTGAGAACAAGAAAAAACTGTACAGAAGACATTCAAAAGCTTCTTCAGGCTTGACAGGAGGAGACAGAGAAACTCAGGGCTTGCTGAAGAAAACCTTACAGCAAACAGATTAGTTTCACAGAGTAAGTTGCTGCAGTAACTGTAAAAACATAGACCTAACTGTGACTGGATCATTGTTGTACCACAAGTTGACTACAGTTGTGACTCTTCATGAAGAGCAGAGCTACAAACTTAGAGGATGAGTATTAGATATAACAGCATGACCTATGATAGAGAGTTCCTGTTAATTGTACCAGTAGATTCAAATAAACTGACCATCCATTAATTTGTTAAATATCTTATGTTTTCTATGGTTTCTAAGGTTTTTGAAGGTTTATTCTGGTTGGACATCAGATATCCTCGGGAAGTATAACTGACATTAAGTCCAAAAATATGTGTGTCAACTTCCCATTTGCAGACAAGATTATGTGAAAGATAAAAGACTGCAGGTTTAATTAACACTGCAGTCCCTACAATGGATGCAAAAAAAGGCAACAACCAAAACTTGAACTTCCTCATGATTCCCATAGAAGTTGGCATTCAGGAAATCTACCACCACATTTGGTGCTCTGTAGTTCATCACCTCTGAATCCTGTTAATGTGTCAAAGAATTACTCTGACCATCTGTGTGAGAAAATCCATACTTATCATTTCAGCTCATTACACATACATAACACTGTGGTTTAAAACTGTTAGCTCACACCAATCTAATCATTTAGTTGTTTCTGTCATGGTTTTTGTTTCAATGACCCCAGTGCAGAACAGGGACACAGCACACACAGTGGCAGAGTAACAGTCTTTAATGTGAACTTGAGGAGATAGAAATGAGAGTCAGAAGGCCAGGGTCCGGGGTCCAGTGGGAGAGTGGCTTGGAGACTGAGATCAGGGCAGCTTGAGAAGGGCACAGATGACTTGAGCTTCGGCAGAGTATGGGGAGGCAGAGGTAGGACAGCAGCTTGTGACGCAAGCAGGGAATTAGAGAACACAGAGAAAGGAAGTCAGTCCTCAAAAAACACAGGACGCTCCAGATAAATATAGTGGTAAAGCCACTAGAGATGGTCGTAGTCGTTACCACTAGTGCAGAACGGACAATCTGGCAAAGAGTGGGGGTAGGGCCACGGCTTAAATATGGGGACTGATGAGAAGCAGGTGTGCCACCACGACCATGAGCTATGCCCCACCTCTGCCAAGAGAAAACACACAGACACACAGGGAGGAGACTGGGGAAAACACAGACTGATACTATAGATCACTGTATACTCATGGACCGACTGGAAAATAGATTTGGAATCTCTGGCCTGGCCCTCAGCTGGTTAAAATCTTACTTATCTGACAGAACTCAGTGTGTCTCTTGTAATAACACCATATCAGCCTTTTCTGATGTGAAATATGGAGTTCCCCAGGGTTCTGTTCTTGGCCCCCTGCTTTTCTTTCTATATATTTCTCCTCTGGGCCAAATTATTCAGAATCATGGAATTAATTTTCATTGTTATGCTGATGATACCCAGCTGTATGTGCCCATAAAAGCTGACAGTGCCTCTCAAATTAGGGAACTAGAGGTCTGCTTGTCTTCTGTGAAAAGCTGGATGTCTCGAAACTTCCTGCTTCTTAACTCAGATAAAACTGAGATGCTGGTTATTGGCCCGGAGCGATATAGACACCAGTTCGATCAAGTATCTATATTCCTTGACAACTGTGTTCGACAGCCAAAAATCTTGGCGTCACATTTGATCCTGCTCTTTCTTTCGATCAGCACATTAAAGACATTACAAAGACCGCCTTTTTTCACCTACGCAATATAGCTAGGATTCGGTCTTTTCTTTCCATAGCAGACGCTGAAATTCTAGTTCACGCCTTTGTTTCTTCTAGACTGGATTATTGTAATGTTTTGCTTTCGGGACTACCGCATGCTATCACAAAAAGAAGGTTTGACCACATTACTCCAGTTTTAGCTTCCCTTCATTGGCTCCCTGTTCATGTTAGGTCAGATTTTAAAGTACTCCTAATGACTTATAAAATTTTAAATGGGTTAGCCCCCTCATACTTGTCTGAACTCCTTAACCCTTATATTCCCTCCCGTGCTCTGCGTTCTCAGAGTGCAGGGCTGCTATCTGTCCCCAGAGTTAAAAAGAAGTCAGCAGGCTGCCAAAGGCCTTCTCATGGAGCTCCCTTCTCTGGAACAGCCTCCTGTGATATTAGACAGAACAGCTCAGTTTGGGGCCACAAATCCAACTAAAGCTATCTGCATAACTTTTCCAGCTAGCATATTATTCTAATTCCTATTTCCAAAATTTACCATTTTTTTCCCCGCCAGTAAAATTTAGATCAGTCTCGTGCATCAGTTAAACAAATAGCGTTGTACAGGCTGTCCACGTGCTCCTGCCGACGAGATTACTATAAACTGTCTTAATATCACGCATCAATCTAACTGTGTGTTTCTTCCCTCAAGCTTTTTGTTAAACGCAGGCTGTCTTCTCTCTCCTCTCTCTCTCTCTCTCTCTCTTCTGTCTCTCTTTGCAGAGTTTCTGCCTCCGGGCTGTGAGGCTCTGCACTACTCCACATGATCCAGATCAACTGGTAGTCTGAAATAAGATTTTGTTGTGAATTTTTGATTTAGTGGAGGTTGGGCTGCTGATTGGTTAGTGGTAGAAGAGACGGACAGGATGGGGAAGATCAAAAAGAAGGGTGAGTGGAGTTAACGAGGACAAGCAAGGTTCAGATGTATCAAGAAATGGGCCTGGACTCTGAGCAGGCTGTAGTGGGTTTGCTATGGTCAGTTCTAGGCATGGGCTGGTATGAAATTTTGATGGTGCCAGTAACCCATAAAATGTATCAGGAGTTTTTGCAGTAATTGCAATTACAGCTCTAAAATTAGTTATTTTGGATATCTGGTAAGAAAACTTTTTTATTGAACACAGTCTATTTATTTTTAAACAACACAGATTATTCTCCAACACAACACAGTCACAAAAACTTTTAGATAGCTTTGCAGGCTGTTTAGAAAAAGCGTATAGACATGCTAACTCTTGCCCAGCTATACGTGCACATATTCCATTCAAGAGACGTTACCTTCCTCTAGCCTGCTGAGCTACTACTGCAGTCACATAGAGCACACTGGAAGAGGTCTAGTATTGATCCATGCTGCAGCACAGTATGAGTGGAAGTAATGGTGGTTTGGAGACGATCTTTTCAAACCCGTGACCATAGAATGATATCACCCATATCTAATTCTGGTTTCACAGGTGTGCAAGCAAGCTGGCATTGCCATTATCAGCTGGATCAATTAACTACAACACTTACACCTGTAGCAGTTAGAGAATTATAAATGTTAAATAGCAACCAATTTCTCTTAGGTTGGGAGTTACTCAGAAACCACGTCACACAGATGAACTACTTACAGATACTGTATAAGTGGTTCAAACAGTCAAAGGTTTTCAGATATGGCCAATACCACCAGTACCTCTAATATATCAATTTGGAAACTAGGAGTCAACAACAGGACTACTTTCATTAGGACAAGTTACGTATTGTTTCGACAGACGCAGGTAATTTATCTCAATAAGACGAGAAAATGGATGGATGGATGACGATGACATACCTGGGAGTTAAAGAGTCAGTTTGACAGCGAGCCGAGCCAAACACCCAGTTAAAGAATACCATCACAGCATGGCGGCATCCCACTTTGCGATCTGACCTTTCAGTCACTGCCGATATCAGTAAGCCTTTATGCAGCCCACGACTGCGGATAGACTGCCATGAATGTCGAAGAGTCATCTTTCCTCACGACGAATTACTATCAATAACGACGCATGGGCAAACACATCGTAATATCACGCACCTTGTCATCGTGAACAATGGCTTGTGCCACCAGCACACTGCGGGCTGCAGCCCAAACGACAGAGGAGCTATGAAGAGCACTGAGCTGCGCGGAGGACACCAGCGATAGTTGACCTCACCTTAAGGCACAGCGCAGGTTCTGGAACCGAACCTGACATTGCCGACCGCCTCGTTCAGGCGAGGCGTGGGAATACAGAGCGTTGCAGTCAGGAAGGTGAACAGTGAGGAAGGTTTCGGCCGCCAGGTGCCTTGCAGCTGACAGCAGCTCGCAGTACTCGCCCGTTGGTCTCGGTCAAACAGTGTATCGCCCGGGATCCATAGTCCACCGAGATCAATCACGTGGAGGGGTGCGATTGGGAAAACTATTCTGTTCGATTCGAACCGAGCAGCGTGTTGTAATCGAATACGCGCAGTCTGATCAACAATCAAAATTCGACAAGACTTCAGAAAGTCTCTCGTTATTAACGAACTGCAGCCGTTGCGAACCGCATCCCGTCAGCACCAGAGCGCATACGGTCGCTTCGAAAGATTTCCCGCCATCGTCGACATCGCACATGAACGATGTTATTAAGTTCACGGATGAGGCACCGAACACCGTTGCCACATCGATCCGATATCGAGTCACCAGCGTTTATTGTCAGTCGCTTCAGCACAGTTGTCAACCTCGGAAGCCACCATCGAACTGGGTTCACTTCCACCGCCGACGGGCTGAAACACCGCATCCGCATGACAGTCAGTCAGCCAGCCAGCCGTCTCACACATCGTATCGACATCACCAACCGGAAAGAGTCTGGACAGGGCCATTAACACGGAACAGCTCAATTACACCTGGGGAATAGGCAGAATAATACGTCTACTTAATCGATGTTCGCGCCGAGTTTCATGGGTCAGGCTAACACACCACAAGTTCTCCTTTCCACAGCAATTTCGTCTGCCTGGCGGGAAAACCAGAGGCAGCAGAGAATCACACGAGTTAGAGATCGAGACGCAGTGGCCTCAAGAAGAACAACAACAACAAACACTCATCAAGGTTCGAGAAGCCTGAATGCGCACCAGGATGCGAGTCCGCCGATCACTTCAGTTCCGTTCACAGCCCGCGACCGTTCGATCAACATTAACAAGAAACCTGATTTGGCGATCAGATTGAACGAGAGTTTCACATCAGGCTATTGCGTTTGGCGCACAATCAATATTGTCATCGCCCGCCCAACTATCGTCATCAAACAAAAACATTAAAGAAGCTTAACGACGTCAGCCACATCATGGCTCATGTTGTAATGGGCAGATGTGTTGTGTATTTGTGTGATCGTCCCGCTTGATGCCCATTGATATTGGTACCATCAAACAGTCGCCTTATTGAACAACAGCAGCAGGTTTTCTTCGACATTTCATGATGAAATGTCACAACCACTGTGCTCTGCTTGATCATTGCATAGGCCAGCCTTTCTTTCAAATCAGGCATTTACACCATCTTTAACACATTGGTTTCATTGGTTAATTTGACTATATACTTCCATTAATGTAAGCTGTGGCTGTGCCCAGCCTTGCCGTCAGTTCACTCACTCTGTTTGGTGAAATCACAGATTTCAATAAGTCGATAAATATCTGGCCCCAGTTCTACAATTAGCAAGATTTATAAAACATAACCAGGCTGATGAAAAGAATGTGTATGAATATTTCTATCAAACTTATTGTAAATCTGTGAAGTTTTCACAAACCAGGAAATTGCTTGTGATGAACTGAGCAATAAAGGAGTGTAGTAAAGACATTACAGCTTACATTAATGGAAATTATGTATAATAAGTCAAATTAACCAAACAGAATTGAAATGTATTAAAATAATAGTTGTAAATGCCTGATTTAAGAGAAAGGCATATTTTATACACAGTAGTCCAAACCAAATTTTATTAGTTTAATGACATTTCATCATGAAGTATCAGAGGAAAACCTGCTGCTGCTCATTTGTTTTTCCAATAAAAATAAATTTAGGCTGTTTGTTTTGATGGTACCAATCAAATGTGACATCCAAAAATAACCAGGACGATTTATGATCACACAAATGCACAAGCACATCTACACACATTTGTACTTATAGGCCATAATGGATTTTATAACCCCTAACCCAATCGTTAAAGCTGCTTTAATGATTTTTTGTTTATTGGCAATGGATCAAATGAATTTGTGTATGTGAAAGGGGACGTGCATGTTGACAAGCGCACCAATAATTATGATGTAAGAAACTCTCATTCAAAATCCCAATCATGCCAAATCAAAAGAGTTTCTTATTAATGTGATCAGAACAACAGTCACTGAACATGAAACCTGGAACTGAGTGTGAGTCATGGACTCACATCCACAAAAGTGCACACATTCAGGCTTCCTCTCAAGTTGCCCAGTAGTTTAGGTAGAGTGTTTTTTATTGTTGTTGTTGTTCTTGCTTAATTTTTTCACATCTCAGTCTCTAACTCGTATGATTCTCTGCTGCCTCACTTATTTACAGTTAAGTTTTCCCATAACAGAATAGCCCATGGTTAAGAAATTGCTCTTGGAAGGCCACCAAGAGGAACTTTGTCTTAATTGTTATTACGCCTGACTCCATAGAGCCACCTCAGCAGACACATGATTAAATTGGGTATGTTAGTAATTCTGCCTAATATTCCCCAAATTCATAATTGAGCTAATTTCCTACATGTATTTAATTGGCCCATAATCTCCCAGATAATGCCAGTTTGAATGTGATGTGATTACATTATTGATAAAGACAGCTGGCTAGCTAACCCCAGCTGATCATATGAATGCAGTCTTTGTATCATGCAGTGAGAATGAATTAGTTCAGTGTCATTAGCTGAAATTGTGCTAGCTAGCAAGCTGATAACAATAAAACACTTTAAAACAACTCAAATATAGTTTTCAGTCAAAGTATAGCAACAGTGTAATTTTAGTCACCTCATCCATGAACTTAATGCTTGTCGATCATGTACAGTCTCGTATATGTCAATGGCCAGAATGCTCAAGCTTGTGCATATGCTCACACTCTGAAGGTATGCACAAGCGGGATGCTAACAACAACAGTTCACTTAACAGCCCACAGTTTCATTAATAACAAAGACTTTCTAAGTCTTTATCTTTTTAAGTCCAGATTTTGAGTTGTTGGGCCAATCCAAGACTAGCACACATGTCCAATTACAACACACTGCTCAGGTTCAGATCAGACAAGTCGTTTTTCCCAATCACGCCCCTCCAGGTTTCTCCATTGTCATCCACGTGAGGATTGAAGTCCTCCAGTAGGACTATAGTTCCCAGGCAGTACACTTTCCAGGATACTGACCAGAGACTCCAACAAGGCGAAATACTCTGAGCTGCTGTCCAATGCAAAGGCACACACAACAGCCAGAGCCTTCCCCTCACTGTTTCACCTTCCCCACAATTCCAACACAGCAGCACTCAGCCAGGGGCTTCTAAGTATTCCCACACCCACAAAGTGCCTCTCACCCTGGGCAAAGGAGTGAGTCCAGCCTGTCTCCAAGAGTTTGGTTCAGAACCTGCGCTATGCATAAAGGTGAGTCCAACTATATCTAGCTGGTATCACTCCACCTCCCACACCAGCTCAGGTTCCTTTTCTGCTTCCTTGCTTTCCTCTATGTTCTTTTAGGCTGCATACAGTGGTGCTTTCAGGCAACCAACAAGCCAATTTGTTCACAGTGACAAAGGTTACGTTACAGTAACGTTACAGTAATGTTTGCCCATGCATTCATTATTATTAAGTAATTCATCATGAGAGAAAGATGAATATCTGAACCAGATTTCATAGCAGTCTATCCACGAGTCATTAAGATATTTCACATAAAACTACTAATGTCAACCTGCTAGTGGTGCTAAAAGGAAAAGTCAAAGGATCACCAAAGTCATTAGGATTCATACACTGTACTTGTGATGGGTATTCTAGCTTTTAGCTAGGTTATTTGGCTCAGCTCAGCAATAAGAGCTGACTCTTTTAGCTCCCAAATATATATCCATCCATCCATCCATCCATCCATTTTCTTCATCTTATTTGGGGTCAGGTTGCAACAACAATGCGAGTTCTGCGTCTACATCAGTGTGATGTACCCAGAAAACCTCCAAAGAAAGGCCTCCCAGCGAGCATCACTATGCCTCCCAGCATCCTTGCACTACTCAACTGGCTCCTTTCAGCACGAAGGAGCAGTTACTCCTCTCTAAGCTCCCTCCAGATGTTCAAATTCCTCACCCTATTTGTAAAGGCTGAGCCCAGACATCCAACCAAGGAAACTTATTTCGGCTCCTTGTATCCCTTGAGAGCTTTGCTTTCTAGCTCAGCTCCCTCTACACCACAGCGGTCCATGCGGCATCAGCAGCATATTTTATTACACATGTATTGTTTTCTGTATTCTTGACTTTGCTAAGATCTATTATTCATGTATATGTTTATCAAGGCTGTGTAGAGTTCTCCAGTACAATTCCCCTTGCTGCTTCAATTCTTCGAGAGCATCCTCAAAGGCCAGAATGCAGGTTCCAAAATCTGAAGCCTGTATTAGCATCAGATCAATGCCCATGGTTTTAGAATAACATGTTTAGGGTTGTGACATTTGACTGTAAATATACAACCTTTATTATGACCAACTAGTGCATCATTACCAGTAGTAGCTTCATGTCTCCAATTTAACCTCAGCTTGTGTTTTCTGATGCAGAGCACGAGCAGAGCTGTTGTTAAAGGATGGAAACAGGAATCCCTGGATATGAGAGAAAGGGAGAGAGAGCATCTGGCACTAAAACAGGAATTTAAATGTGTAGTTGCAGTGATCAGAAACTGGCATCATAGAGTCATTAGCAGATGCAAATGAGGGCAGAGCTGGCAGGCTGGTTTGTCTCACTCTGTCTTAAACACACGAACACATACAGATACACACACACAACATGCACAGTGCCCACAAATACATACAGTCACATACAGAGCCCAACATCTGGACTGAGAACAGTTTCTGATGACAGTATCTGACAGAAAAACACCCTGATGATTGAACTCTTCTTACAGTCTCACCAGTAGTGGAGCTGAAATGAAAAAGTTTCTTATGAGGGTGGTGCTCAAGGAAAGGTCATGAGGTCAATAAATTCTAAACTAATCATCCTGTGGGGATTAGGAATGGGATCAGCACATTTCCATGACAATCTGGGCAGTAGATGTGAAGATACAGCGCATGGTTAACAGTATGTGAACAGAGAACATACCAGCCATTGCAGACAGCTGAACATGGGCATCAATATGGTATACTGCTGTCTTAGATTACTTAAATTGCTCACTTATATTATTAGCACTTTTTAACACAGAATTAAGACAATATATAAAACAAGTTGTATAACCGACAACATAAAGGAGTGAAAGAAATGATAAATAGTTGTAAAAAAAAAAGTGAAATAAATGATACATCTCATTTGAGGCATGTAATGATTTCAATTGTCCACCAAAATGAGCACATGTACAAAATTTTTGTTCACAGCAAGATACATTAGTATGTAGACAAACCAAGAAGAAAGAAAATTGGAGGCTGTTATACGTATTGTGCTGTATCAGATCACATTTTATCATCAGCCAATTTAATGTGTGGGGTATGCCACAAGGGTCAAGTCTTGGTCATGGGGCCAAATTTCAGAAATTTTAAGGGATTTTTAATAAACAATAAATAAATAATGGGATTTTTAGAAACAAACTTGATAGGAATATATGTGCACCTGTACAGAAACTAATGAATGAGTACAAACATTTGGAGGTAGTGTAAATTAGTGAAGCCACTGGTGAAGTGGGAAAATATGGCCAATAACAATTTTCACACAATCATTTCACTCCATATAAAATTAACAGTTCTAATTATAATGCACTTCAAGTTTACCATAATAAGCTTTCAAGGCAGTGGTGTCAAATCGTATTCATTTACTCACCATTCCATGTTACTCTTGCATGGTGGATAAGGTGTGAAGCAATCATTCAGATTTCCTTAAACATATAATTATGGTGGTAGCAATAGCGCATAATGCTACATGATGGAAGCACTGGCCCTGCTAGAAGATTATGTAAATAGAAGATACAGGAGGAATAGTGTGTTTGGGGACCATGAAGATTTCCACTCTATGCCTCCATCCTGGGAAAATACAAGTACCAGCCATTCTAGAATCTCTGCCAACTCTATGTCTCCAAATGGATATGGTCAAAAGGTAGTTTGATGGTTGTTTGATAAGATCATTGTAATGGAACCCACGCAGGCATAGGGAGAACATGCAAACTCCACACAGAAAAGCCCTGGGTGAACCAGGGGTCGAACCTGGAAGCTTGTCTTGTCCTGTGAGGCAACAGTGCTAACCACTGCACCACCATGCCGCCCTACTGACTGACTCTAAGAAATTAAAAACTAAAAATGTTATTGCATGATTATAGTAGAATTTTAACACCCAAACAATAAAAGATAAAACAGTGCTTTATTGGGTTCATCCCTGCATAACAAGGGGTCACTGAATGGTTTGATGAGAATGAAAATGATGTGAATCATATGCTATGGTCTTTATAGTCACTAGATCTCAAACCAATTGATCACCTATGGGAGATTTTGAGAATCTGAGAATCACCACCTTAACATGGTGGAGAGCTTTGTGTGTCCTGAGAACTGCACTGTCAAGGGCAATAGCCCCTAGTAGTGTTTCCCAAGGCATATTGGTCCCAGGAGAGGGACCAGGCTAAGAGCAATTCATAGACCAATGACAGAGAAACATGAGCAACTGAGCACCCTGGGAATGGGCACTGGATCTCAAGGTGCAGCCGAGGTTGCATCACTGCTCTTTGCAGATGATGTGGCTCTATCGGCTTAATCAAAACAGGATCCAAGATGTACTGGGAGAGTGTGCAGCCGAGTGTGAAGCAGTTGGGATGAGATGAGTCCTAGGCCATGGTTTTCTGCTGGAGAATGGTGGTTTGTTCCCTCTGGGCTGGGGGAGATTTGCTCCCCCAAGTGAAGAAGTGCAAGTATCTTGGAGTCTTGTTCACAAGTGAGGGTAGGATGGAGCGGGAGGCTGACAGGTGAATAGGTGAGGAATCAGCAGTAATGCAGACATTGTATCAGACTGTTAAGGTGAAGAGGGAGCTGAGCAGGAAGGTGAAGCTCTCAATTTACCAGTTGATCTACATTCCATCTTACCTATGGCCATGAACTTTGGGGTAGTGACAGAAAGAATGAGATTGTGGATACAAGGGGTAGAAATGAGTTTCCTCTGCAGGGTGGCTGACATAGCGTGTCTTGAGATAGGATGAGGAATTAAGACATCCAGAAGGAGCTTGGAATAGAGCCCCTGCTCCTTCAGATTGATAAAAGCCAGTTTAGGTAGTTCGGACATCTGATAAAGAGGCCTCCTGGGCACCTTCCTTTGGAGGATTTCTGGGCACATCAAACCGGGAGTGTAAACCCAGGACTCACTGGAGGGATTTCATATCCTATCTGGTTGGTGGGGAGAAATGCTGAATGTTGGGATGTCAGTAGTGTTTATACTATTGATTATTAACATCAACACCAGATACATAGTCAAACAATTTGTAGCAAGTTTTTAAAAAGCACCAAGAAATGATTGTGAATATAATCATTTATTTACTCCAGTCCAAGAAATGTACACGTATGTTCTCTTAAGGTATAAAATTTTCTTAAATAAGCAGTTGTTCTATTTCATATTCATGTAATTTTTTTTATTATTTAATTAAAACCCCTGAAGACTTCTTTAAAACTGACGACAATCTGACACCACAAACAACCAAACTCATTGAAGAGCACATTGTAATTTAGCAGTTAAAGTTAGCAAAAGCCGTCCAGCAGTTTGCAACCTGACTTTGTATTTTAAGAAGGTATTGCTTAAGTATTTTTTTGTTATTTTTATCAGCGTTATATAAAAAGAAAGAGAGCTTATACCTGAATTTGAAAACTGAGACAAGATAAGCGCTTGATGTAAAGTTTGCACAGATTATAAATCACAGAGATGATTAAAGGCTTCGGTTGTTGCTTTGAGTTGGTTGATACTCCACTTATTGCTTCTGTTGCTCCTCTTGTTCCAAAGTTGCAGCTTCTGTTGCTCCTGCAGTTGTTTGCTGTCATATGTAGTTGTTGCTGGTGTTTTTATCATTGCTGATGTCATTATTGCTGTGGTTGCTGTTGTTGTCTCCAGAAGCATACAGATGTCCAGTGTGATGTCATCCTGAAAAAGGTTTCCTTAATGGGAAGGTTGTAACAATCACCCACTAAGATAATGGATCAGTGCAGGTGATATTTAAGTCTGTGGGTGGTTTGTTTTTTGTTTGTTGTCTGGATTAAAATGAAGATGATGATAAACCTGAGGCTGGTGAGCAGAGGAACTCTGGAGAGAGACAGAGAGAGATAAATAGTTATTGTTGCTGGTAACACAAGAGTTGTAATTCGTTGACACTGTGAACATAGGAATTATACAATTCTAACACACTTATTTCCTCAGCTGATTTTCTTAACTGTTGTAGTTTGACAAAAACATATACAAACTCAAGATCCACTCAGTAGATGGTCTGGAAACTGTCAAATATGTCACTCTATTTTCATTTGCAAACAGAGTTTGCTCAGTTGCCACGGACATGAATTTGTTGACATGTGAACTCCTGGTCTGTGGGAAATTCCATCAGCCAATAAAGACCATGGCTGTGTTCGAAACCGCATACTAACGAACTGCTTACTACATACTCAAACAGTATATACTGTATACTGCCTTAAGTATACTGCCTACTAAATGAGCGTTTAAGTAGGTGGCCGTTCACACTGAAGGATACTACCAGTATCCCAGAATGCATTTCACACCACCGGCGGCAACAGCGACAACTGGCGGCGATTTAAAGCAAAGATTTTTCGCGTTTATTGATCATTTCTCTGTCCTTTTAGTACATTGATTTTTTTATTTTAGGCGACAATATTGCCATATAAATTTTTAATTTGTATTGAGTTTGTGTTATAAAGACCTGTTTATAAATCTGCTCTGAAGTTTTCGGAGATTTGGGGAGAGCCGCTGGCCGGCCTACCTTGGTTACCGGCGTTATCCTGGGTCCGAGGCTTCAGTTATGCCTCTTTCTAGCCACCTGCTGTCACTCATAGCAGGGAGACGACGAAGGCGATCGGCTCGTCGTCTGCGGTATATTATCCAGATGTACATCAATTCTGGATTTCCCTCAGAAGTAAGTATTAACACACAATCAAGTTTCAATCAGATTGCTAGCTTCCAGTAAATTAATGTGATGTGAACTGCTAAGATTGGGGGAAAGTAAGAAAAAAGAAAGAAAAGAAAAAGGTCTCTTTCATTAAAATCAGTTATTATTATTATTATTACTATTATTATTATGATTCTTATGTATTGCTTATAAGAAGGTCCGCCATTGTACGCAGTCTGACGAGTATATCCAGTAAGCAAGTAAGCATTTCTCGCGTAAACAAAATTCGCATACTATGCAGTGTGAACACACTACATACTAACTTTGACGTCAGACTTAGTATGAATAGTACGTTAGTATGCAATTTCGAACACAGCCCATGTCTGTGGACAAGCTGATATTATTTTGGAAACAACTGTTCTGAGGGTCAAGAATAAACTTTCATTATTTGATTCCTATTGTGTTTTGATGAATATGAACTACTATAAAACTACAATTATTAAAACATTGGGATTTCATGAAGAAGCAAAAGCCAAAAGCAAAACTTGTCAAAGTCACCAGTGTTTCATGAACACAAAAAGGGCTTTACCCAAATATAACATGGTATGTGTGTCTAAATGTATGTTTAAATGTATATATTAGAATATAGTAAGGGTTTGGCTTAGTCTGTACAGTGCATTCAATCACAAAATATCAGATCACAGACTGTAAAAATCTCTATGAATCATTCAGTTAAAGACATTATCTTGAAAACGTGGATGGCTTTAAAAACTGGTGTTTAAAAAATAAGTACATTTTTTGTAAGTGAGGAGATTTTTGAAGGGCAGGGTCATTTTTGGTGGAGAGGACATGATGGAAAGTGAAGAATGTAGAGTGAGGACAGGTTTGAAAAATGAGGACAAGTTTCATAATTGGAGGAAACGTGTAGGAAAGTGGAGACATGTTTGTATACTCTTGGACAGTGTTGACATTTTTGAACTACGAACTAGGATGCTCTAGATATGGACTCTTTGAGCCTAGTGGGAGGAGTCAGGTTACCAGGAGAATTAAGCTACCTGGTCTAAATAAAAGCATATTTTACTATATCCCTGTGGTCCGAAACTGGGAGCCCACTAAGGGATTTACTCCTTTGTGGAGACAAAAACACTGGACACCACAGTTTAGATAGCAGTTTGAGGGTTAAGACTTTGTTTCAGGGTTAGGGTTATAATTAGGTTCTGGTTGGGGTTAGGTATTCAGTTGTGATTGCTAAAGGTAGGGTAAGGGGCTTGGGAATGAATTATGAATTGAATGAATTATGTCAATGATGTGACCCCACAAAGATAGGTATACAAGGCTATGTCTTGTGTGTGTGTGTGTGTGTGTGTGTGTGTGTGTGTGTGTGTGTGTGTGTGTGTGTGTGTGTGTGTGTTAATGAGCACTCTGGTCTACTCTGATATCTTCTACTAACAAATAAAATGTGAACATAATTGTCTGGCTCCCTGCAAACACCTCTGAACAAAAATCTGCCTCCTCCCCCCTTCCTTTACTGAGCCCAAATGGACTTGTTAAGCTTGTCGTAATAAAATCCACTCTACAGAAAAACTGTCTTACTTCCGTGTTTCCTCTGCCTCCTATAGAACAATAAACATCAGTCCCTGGACAAAAAAACAAAAAAAACAAAAAAAAACTCTAATTAATGTGGAGAGTCTCCATGCTAATCATTAGCTTCTCCATTAACCCTTCTAAACCACCTCCCCCCTGCTGCATTAATGAGTGAGGCGGGGTCACAATTAGGACTGCTAGTTTGCAGAAGCCTTTTGCCTGCACAAAAACATTTTAATTATACATAAAACACCAACGTGAAGCGTTCACACAGCAGAAGAGGAGTGTTATCAAATATTACCATGTCCTCCGCCTCCTGCCCTCCCTGTACTCCTCTCAGCTGTACAGCACATACTGACACTTAGAGCCAGTGCTACCATGATGAACGCATCAGGATCAACAAAAAAGCTAAAGAGTTTTTTCCAGATTTCACTAAGATGTTATAGCCTATCTTTCCATTTTAATCCGTTGGTGTGCCATTTTGTTTTTCCTTTTAAAATCTTTATAATGTAATTTGACCACTTACTTGAACTACATCACTGTGGCATTTTGAATCCCTAATTTTTCATTCTGAATTTTTCACTGATGCGTTTAAGTCCATCCTTTAGTCCTCTCCACTAGGTAATGTGCCATTTGAATCCATCATAATTTCAATTTTAATCTTAATTTGCACCCTCTTCCACCTCTTCTCCTTCACTGTGCCATTTTGAATCCCTCATTATGCCATTTTTGAATCTCCCTGTTTCAATTCTTCATCATGCCATTTGAATCCCTCTTTCCTCCTCCCTCAAATGAAATTCTTTGTTAATAGCATTTTGAATTCCCACTTGTTACCATTCTGAATCCTTAATTTTTCTGTTTTCATTATCTCTTTTCCATTTTGAATCCTTTATTAGGTCATTGTCCTTCTTCCCATGTGAATCTCTCCATCTGAGCTGAACCCACTCAATCTTTCCATTCTCATTTTCAACACCTCTTTGTGCCATTGTGAATTCCCAAGTCTTGCACTTGGAGAATGCAGGTGTTGCTGAATCCTGAAAGACTTTGTGATGAACTTCCACTTGTGTTTCATTGTTTTATTGTTTCAGTGTGTTAATATGTCTGTATCTGAATGTTTTCTTCCTTCAATGTTTCAGTATTTACATGTTTCAATTTGATAATCATCGGCTCAGTCTTAATTACTCCCTAATAATTAGAAAATCCTGATAATCTGCTGCTTATTCGAGGCAATTCAGCTGACTGACAGTATGAACGCGCACACAGTCAGCAGTTATCAGCCTTGTGAATGACTTTGAAGCAGATAATTCTCTGTGTCTCTACATCCACTAATTACCAGCAACAAAAAAATGCTGCAGGAGTCTGAATCAGCTCCTCTGGAAATTACAAGATACACAGCTAATAATCTCTCTCTCTCCCTCTCTCTCATACACACACACTCACACACTCACACACACACTCAGGAGACAGTAGTGTGAATCTTTAGTCTCGATCAGATATAAACACCAGTCTGCACATTTAAAGGAGCAGTCCAACATTAGTGAAAGCCTCTTCTTCCTTGTCCTCCCTAGAGTCAGATGAGAAGATGGATATCAGTGCCATCTTTTTGCATGACGTAAACTTAAAAAAACAGTAGAAGAATGTAGGGGACTGTTTATTTTTCCTTTTACTCTCATATTCAGCCACAGAACATAACAGGGAGCACTATACGGCAAACCCATTTCTGATAAATATGTTATTTAAAGAAAAAAAATCTCGGCCTTCATAAAAGGCAAATGTACCTCTGGTGTTCCCAGCTTATACACTTTGTACAGCTTAACAACTGAACAAGTCACATCCTTCAAATACTTTTGTCTGTGGTAAGATGATTTATTATCTTTCAAATTACACTTTGAGGGACTAAAAAACTGAAGTTAAAGTTTCTGTGCAGATATGAAAGGCTCTTCCATTTAAGTTTTTGGTCATTAGGTATTTTGCGTCATAGTCTTCTGAGTTTCAACAGATGACAGCAAGGAGAGTAGGCTGGCCCTCCCTGTCAGTCAGATGGGACTTGCACTCTTACATTAATATTTATCTATAAAGCCTGTATACCTCACATCACTTCTACCTCTACTAATTAACTGCTCTGCCGGATCTCAGAAGTGTTTAATTCTTCAAGTATTTTGCTCCTTTCAGATGGAATGTAGCAGAATCTGAAAATGGATGAACTGAATTCTTTGGATGATTGTAATGTTTTAATTGAGTCATCTGCTCATTCCACTAATATATGCTATAGACACATCTAAGTGTGAGGTTCTTGTTCCTGTTCTTGTGCTTCATCATGCTATCCTTTTATCTTATCAGCAGTTTATACATTTGAGTGGCTAAATGTATTTTTGCTTTGTGAAATTTTGTCCTGTGTACTCAGGGCCTGCAGGCAAGAGAATAAAACTGCTCTCAGTGGACCACCCTGCATAAATAACAGCTGAATGAATGAGGGTGTTAACTTATGTCTAGATGCAGATATTTTTCTGACTCAGCTGTGTGAGAGTGTGTCTGACCAAGGGTCTAAAGCCTTGTTCTGGGTCTAGAGGTTGACTAAATATGACTAAAATTAACACAGACTTTTGTTCTAAGACTACAGAGAAAGACTAAATCCAAAAATAGCTGACACAGTTAACACAAAGGCCAGAGACCATACTACTAGCATTGCTGCAAACTGAGCAAATTATGATGAGAGGGCAAGTTTGAGGCAGTGACAGGGCTATTGTGCGTCAGTTAAATGCATGTCAGTAAATCTGGCAACATTACATCTGACAATGATAGCATTGTACATAAGAACAGTTCTTGAGTAAACTTCTCATCATTCCTGATTACTTGTACTTGAACATTTATTATTCATTTATATTTTAGAATAGGTATTTGGCTTGGTAAATATTTTACTTTTTACTTTTAATCTAACTGATGTTACTAACCAGATTAAGATTTTACATACAAAACAAAATGTATTGACTGGCCTGATATTATCCTCTCGCACACAGTACTGTGCAAAGGTTTAAGGTACTACAAGTAACAATAATGCCATAAATAGTTTTTATTCATCTATTAACCTCATACAAAGTGCAGTAAATCAAAAATATGCCTTTAAAACAGAACCAGTTGTCCTTGGTACACATTAGACTGTCTCAGTGTCTTCTGTCTTTTCATGTAATCCCACACCAACTCCATGGTGTTGAGATCAGGGCTCTGTAGTGGCCATAATCTCTGCTGCAGGACTCCTTGCTCTTATTGCCTCTGAAAATAGTTTATTTTTGTATTATATTAGTTTATTCTAGTTTTACTTTCAGCATACATGTTAGCCAATAAGTAAAAATAAATGTTAACATATACATAATTATTTTACACAACTTCTCCACCAGAGAGCACTAATAAGTTTTCTTTTCAATTGTAAAATGTCCTGTTCAGTACCTGTATTGGCCACAATCCTTAAATCACCAAAGTTAAGGGAACTTTTTCTTTCTTGTTTTATTTCTGCATTGTGGAGGCAACATCAGGGTGTGGCTGACACCTATTGTTCCCACTGTTTCTAAGAGCAGAACATAAAGAATCAGAGAGGAGAAAGAGAACAGAAGAGGAAACCAACCCAGCCATAAAACCAACATAAATAAATTAACGGGAAGTGGCAACAAGACTCACAGCAGCAGGGAACAAACTGAACAGTCTGAGATTTCTGCAAAGATTTAAAATGGTTGTTTTAACAGCTAGAAAGCAGCCCAGGAGACACACACACACACACTCAGAGGCTGGCCACTGCCCTCTCTCTCTCTCTCTCTCTGGTCCAGCTATAAAAACCCATTAGTAATCACTCCTCAACTCTCAGCGGCTCTTTTCGCCCAAACGACTTCCATCCAGCCAATCTGCATAAATCTGCATTAATGCACGATTTTCCCTCCACAGAAAACAAATGTGTTTAAAAAACCCCACCTTGCCTGTTGGATTTTAGAGGAAACATTACAGAGCAGAGACATACACACCGTTCATCTGTCAACACATACACACACACACACAGACACAACATCAGTTTCTACTGACAACAGATATATCATGATAGACATATCACTACAGCAGCCCTTACAAAGGAAATAGAATGGGGGTGCTAGACAGAACAACAAACCACAGATTTGACTAATCTTAGAACCGTTCTAATATGGAGCTAAACATGTGAAGTTTGTCCTGAGGGTGGCGCTAGGGTAAAGATCATGGAGTGATTAAAATCAATTGTATTGCCAAAAACAGTGATACCAGCCTATCCAACACCACGTTGAGGTATCACTCAACACATTTTTTTGTTTACACTTGGATGACTGAGTTAGCTCTGCAACAGTTTTTGATTTGACACAATCCTGGATTTCTCTGCTCATCAAATCTATTTTAAAATTTAGCTGCAGTTGTTGTCCTAGCGACAAGTTCCTAAAATATGACTCTGTAACACTTAAAAGAAGAAATAACTTTGACATTAAAAGTTGAAACAGTTCATAAGCAGTAACACACCCTATGCTTGTGGGTAATGTTAGCTAATGTTGGCAAACTTTACACATGTGTTGCCATTTAACCAACACTGCGACAGTCCATTGACTCTATGACAGTTCTCTGCTTATGCTAGTGTATTTAACACCAAACCATAATTGCCACAGTGGCTCCTGTTCAGAAGAACATACTAAGGTTTGCTTTAAGCCCAAACCTGCAAAAGAGCAACATCTGATTGGTCCAGAAAAAGTGGTGGTGATGTGATTATTCAATACAGACATATCTCAATAGCTTCATTTGTTGTATGCAAATACTTTACATTTCTAAATAACGAGGAAGGAACGGTCTAACCTTAAGTTTCCTTTGACATGAATGTAATCACATCAAAGGAAACACGATAATGCTAAACAAAAAACCTTATCCTTTGTCCTAGGATTTGCAATTATGCTGGACCCTTGATAGTTTTTGTGGAGTATACTTGGGTTACCTGAATTACACCACCACAAACTATGGCTACAAAAATTACAGCTAAGTTGGACCCCCACCTCTTGTACCGTTCAATAAGTACAAGAAGGAGCTTAACATCACTTTCACAAGTGTGATACTACTTTCCTAAATACAATATGCTATCTAGCTACTGTACCTCCATGGAAATTAGTTGATTTCCATGTAGTTTCATGATTTCACTCCTGATCTCCCATGACCTTTTCTTTAGTGCCACCATCAGGACAAACTGCGTTAAATTATCTTACATCAAAAGTCTTAAATCTCTGCAGACTCTGCAGCAAAACCTTCACCCTGAAAGCAGTCTCATCTACTGAGCTACCCTGTTGCCACGGCGACCCTGACCTGGATAAGCAGCATGGAAATAGGAGGATGATGGATGGATATGTGAACTTCTGAAAGTAAATGTTTTTTAATCTGGTTTTGTTTACAGGCTCTGCAGAGTGAAATATAACCAATAACCAAACAAATATATAATAAAACACACACACAGGCATATCATATTAACCATTAACACGCATAACAAGTCCACAGCCCATCAATCACACAGGCATATACACACTGCTGCATGGCTGAGTTTCAATCAGACACACAGAATCCCATCAGCATTCACAACAGGTCTCACCTCGCACACACGAACGCACCCTCACACTGACGGGTTCTGACAGAGCAGATTGGTTCTGCCTCTGCACCATTCAAGACATTTAAAGCTCAGATCTGTAACTTTCCTCACGCTGAAACTGCAGCACAGATATTGGGTCATTCATGTCATGTCAATCATTCTTTAGTGGTTTAGTAGTTCAGTACTATAGAGGGTAAGTGAGTTTATTTCTATATATAACACCTCTAAAGAGCTGACATTACAACATGCCTCATAATAAAGACAAAAAGTTAAGTAGTTTGCTAACTCTCCAGTTCGGTAGTGTAGTTAGTTAGTTAGTACTTTTAGTTTAGTTCACTAGTTAGGTAATTCAGCACTTTACTAGTCCAGTTTTAAGAGTATGAATGAATAGATCAGCAATTTAGTCCAATAGCTGAGCACTTTAGTAGTTTAATATTTCAAGAAGTGCAATAGTTTGGAAGTTCAGAAGTTGTAGTACCTGAGCTTGTTGTTTGTGAGCAGTGAAACTGTCACTGAACAGGCAGCTAACGTAATTATTTCCTAAAGTGATATCCAGTCAGAGGTTAGAAGTTGCAGCCTTTCTGAACCATCTCGTCACTTCACAGTGACTTTTCTTTCACCTCTTTACTCTGACAGATCTTTCATCTTTTTTTTCCCCACATATTCTGTTTCTGATTTGCACCTCATCTCACCTGCCTGAAAGCAAGTTGTGTTACCATGACAACTGGATATCATGTCTCCAATCCTATCTGAGAAGGGCTCTTCGACACGTTTGATATTTATTCTTTCCACTCTGTGGACACTGTTAAAAAAATGTAAGTTCTGAGATGTGACGTGATGTTATTAAACTTGCTCAACAAAAGGAAATGTACAAACAAATTGCAGTTGAACCAAAACCAAGTGTTTTTCTTTTTGCTGGTTATTATAAACATGAACACTGATAAAACAATTCACCTGCCTCACCTGTCTTTCTTCAGGCCGTCTTCCCCTCCAACAGCTCTCGGGTGTTTTCGGCGGCCCGCGCCAAACCATCGGCCATCAGTGCCTCTTCCAGGCTCCTCCTGGCCTGGTACACTTTCAGCTCCTGCTCCCTGCACACACACACACATACAGATGTGGGAGAGGACACCTTATCATCAAGTCCTGTTCCGCAGTCTGTTGGTTTACCATTTACCAAAACCCTTGATTTCTGTCATGAATCAATAAGTGCACTGTTATATAATACAAACATCAATCAAAAGTTTTTTTCATCAAGAGTAATTTATCAAACCCAACAGACCAAGCCTGCACCTGAATAACCAAATCTTATTGTAACAAGACTGACCAGAAAACAGAACTCAAACACAGATCATCAAAACAGTGGCTGTGTTGAAAATAGGCTCATTTGAGATGAGCCAGGCGTGCTCAAGATCAAGGCGGCTGCAGTTTTTGGAGCCGACCCCAAAATGTTGGAGCATGATGTGAAACACCTAGGTCTCCCCTGATCTAACAGCTGATTGGTTTAGGTCAACAACATGATGTTTTATAGAATCTTCTCATTTTCCGTTTAATTTCATCAGTTAGGGAAGCTGAATAATTCAGTAGCTTATGGTATAGATAGTTCTAGTCTACAAAATGAACAATACTTACACTTAAGCAACACTGTATATATGTGAAGTCCTGAAAGTCTAAATATCTGACAGATCAATAATGAAAACTTCATCTTGCATTGTCATATCAACGTGTGCATTGTAAAAGACTGCAGCCCTCCAGAGGGAAACCAGAATAACTGTCATATATTTGTGTGCTTTGACCACAAAAATCAAATCAGGACATCCTGATTCTGGTCCACTGGCATGGAGGCACAAAAAACAAACACCCACAATAACGTCCTTCTGAATTAGTTTGAAGTAGTTCTTTAATTAACTAAATTCATCCAGTCTGTAAAATGTAAAGTTTGTCCTGAGGGTGGTGCTGGAGGAAAGCTCATGGTACTGTAGTGACTGTGTGTAACACTTTGGGCAAGACCATATCCTGTTTCAACATGACAATGCCCCTGTGCACAGAAGAACTAAGCCATACCAATTAATTGCCCATCATCAGTGTTGGACCTCACTATTGACTGAAACCAGAAGAGTGGAGGCTAGCACCTCTTTAATAGCCAGAAGTTTGTGATGACATGTTGAACTCTTACATATGGCTAAAAATCTCAGGTGTCCACATAATTTTGGCTGTTGGGCAGACATCAGCATCCCTACACTCTTACTTCAAATTGACCAAAATTAAAAGGGCAAATTGACCTCACTTATTTAAAAAACAGCGTTGAGCAGTTTAGAATAATAGCAGGTTATGGTGAACTCAGACAACTCCCTCTTCTCAGAGTCAACATCAGCTCTTCAAAGCAGACACGTGTTTCTGTTTGCTGTTACAGACACGGAGAAGATGTCCACCGCCTTTTGTCAAAACCAACAAAAGACATAAAGAAACACAGACAAGAGACAGAATCAGCTCCATCGTCTGAGACTGAATCTGGACTGAGAGAGAGAGAGAGACAATGACACATGATCATGTTTTACACAGTGCCATTTGCCTCTGATAAAGAAAGTAAAGATAAAAGGAACATTTTAAAGGATATGTAATGAAAGGTGAATGAAGTTGTGAGCTGAAAAAATGAGAGATGAGAAGACAAAAAAAGGGGGGAGGGTGGGTCTGATGTAGCAGTGGATGAAGAGCATGAGAGAAGATGAAAAGGTGGAGGAGGGAGAGGAGAGGAATGAGGATTTAGGATGACAAGCACATTCAGCTGGAGGAGGGAAGAGGTAGAGAATTGGAAATTAATGGAGGGGAGAGATAAGAAAAGAAGGAGGAGGAAAGCTGGAGGGAGGGTGGAGATATGGGGGGGGCATAGAAAAAGAAACAAAGATAAAGACAGAAAAACAAAGGAGGGAGGAAGGCAAGAATGCATTACTGGAAAGGATGGAGCAAGGGTGGAAAAGATGAGAATGAAGAGAAGAAAAGAGATATTAAAGAAAGGAAACAGGGATGGAAGAAAGGGGAGAATGAAAGGAAAAAAACATAAGGAAGAAGGAAAGGAAATAATGGGGTGTAAAGAAAAAGGGGTGTGTTAAAAAGGGAAAGAAGTAAAGAAGGAGAGGAGGATATGTTAAAGGAGGGGGAGAAGGGTTGAAGAAAGGAAAGGACTGAATGATGAAGGAATGAAATGTAGAAGGGGGCAAGGAAATAATTGGGAGAGAAGTGAAAAGTAAGGACAGAGGAAGGGAGGACAATATAAATAAGGAGACAGGGAAATATTAAAGAAGAGTGAGAAGGATGGGAGGAAAGGAGTGAATGGAAACAAGCAAAATTGTAAGGAAGGAGAGAGGAAGTAGAAGAAGAAAGGGGGAAAGGTAGTAAAACAGAGAGAAGAAGAGAAGAGGGAGTGAAGGATGTAGTGATGTATTCTGGTGATTCTGCTATAATGGCTTCAGCCAGCTGTTGTCTACTTGGATTTCCAGTGGACACACACATACACACACTCAGTCATTCATCGTATGCCCCCACAGTGCCCCCTGCTGTCAGTTTATAGTAACTGTCTGTGTGTGTTTGAGGGGTTCCCTAATCACAGGACTGATCTTATTCTTAAGATTACAGACAGGAGGAGCACCCCCATAGCCGAATGGTTGGGGTGCGTACCACATGGGCCTAAGTGCTCTGAGCAGCTGGTCCCCGGATCGACTCCCGGTCTGGCCAGACCCCTACTGCGTGTCATTCCCCCACTCTCTCCCTGTTTCCTGTGTCCTCTCAATAAAGGTGAAAAAGCCCAAAAAAATAACTAAAAAAAAAAAAAAAGATTACAGACAGGAGAATAGAGGAGACCCACACAGCACAGAGTTATCAGCTGGTAAAGTCCACTTTTCCTTTGACCTTTGAGGAAACAATTTAACCCAGTAGTTGTAAATTTGAAAAACAAAAAAGTATTACTACAAGCAATAAAGAAACTTTAATCCCAAATTGTTCATGGAAACGTGTCTCCAGCGAATGCTCTATCACATTCTACTCTGACTGTTTTACAACCCTTATACAACACTGATACAGTGCATTCAGAAAGTATTCAGACCCCTGCACTTTTTCCACATTTTATGTCTTATACCTTATGCTAAAATTCATGTTTCCCTCATCAATATATACTCAATAACCTACAATGACAAAGTGATAACAATTTTTCAGACACTTTCAAAGTTTTGCTAATTACTGTAGAAGGAAAAACTGTAATGTCACAATGACATAAGTGTTCATCTTTGAGGTGTTTCTACACCTTGACTGGCCTGTGGTAAATTCAATTGATTGGACATGATTTGGAAAGGCACACACCTGTTCTGTATAAGGTCTCACAGCTGACAGTGCATACGAGAGCAAAAACCAAGCCATGAGACAGGATTGTGTCAAGGCACAGATCTGGGGAAGGGTACACTGCATTGAAGGTTCCTAAGAACACAGTGGCCTCCATAATTCTTAAATGGCAGACGTTTGAACAACCATGACTCTTCCCAGAGCTGACTGCCAGGCCAAACTGAGCAATCAAGGGAGACAGCCTTGTAACAGAGGTGACCAAGAACCCAGTGGTCACTCTGGCTGAGCTCCAGAGATCCTGTGTGGCGACGGGAGAACCTTCCAGAGGGACGACCATCACTGCAAAACTCCACTGGTCTGGGCTTCATGGCAGAGGGGGGTATTTTTCAGCAGCAGCGATAGGGAGACTGGTCAGGTTTGATGGAAAGCTTAGCAGAGCAAAAGTATAGAGATATGCTTAATGAAAACCTGGTCCAGAGCACTCAGGACCTTGGCAGGTGAACCATCAGCTCAGTCTAACAGGATACCTATACCAATAACCCTAAGCACGCAGCCGAGACAACACAGGAAAGGCAACTTTGTGAATGTCCTTGAGTGGTCCAGCGGAGCCTTGACTTGAACCCAATCCAACATGTGCCAAGAAGAATGGCAGAAAATCCCCAAATCCAGGTGAACAGTGGTGAGTGGGGAGTTTGTTTCATCATACCCAAGAAAACTCAAAGCTGTAATTGGTGACAAAGTTGCTTCATTGAAATACTGAGTAAGGTGTCTGAATAAAAAGTTCAAGGACATGTGACAGCATCTGAGAACATGACAACACTGATGCCATGAAAAGGATGATGCAAAATGTAATGTTCAAAACATTGCTGCAAAATCTAAAGCCTCGGATGTTGGATTGTCTGAGGGCAGCAACATCAATCCCTGATGGTCACTGCCTCACCACACAGCAAAAAAAATCTATAATAAAGAAAAGCACTGAGATGAAACATGGCCAAAGGGGGTATATACCCCGGTTTCCAGAACCAAAATTGCTGTTGCTATAAGATGCCAAACTCTGTTAAGAATTCTTCATATTTTCAAAGTTTCTTCATTGGATATCAGAGATGAATGCAGGTTTTTAATGACTTCTAATTAAGTCTTTTAAACTGATCGACGGTTCAGCATTACTGTTGGACTTGCTGGGCCTGACTCTGGGCAGTTTAAGCTGCTGACTATCGCTCAGTTTAGCGGGAGATCGTACCTGCTCACCAAAGTTACATAGTACAAGAACAGGAATTTGGGGCACAGAATGGGAATGACAGAGTCAGAGTACAATCAAAATAATTTGAAGCAGTTTTAATTTTTGAATGAATTTGTTTTTGAAAATAATCTCCATAAACCAGGACAGGACTCAGGAGATCCTGATAAATTTACTAAAATTCAATTTTTGTGATTATTTTTTGGTACCACCTGGGCAAATGAAGCTGATCTAAAAGTTGAATGGATGATGGAGGCGAATGAGACCTGTAGCTAACGTGCTAGTGTGAATGCACTGTAACACCAGGTGTTACATGAGCCTGTTTAAGCAGGTGAACTGGAAGTGTGGATGATGATCATTTTAGGTGAAGACTGATTTAGCAGCTGTTGTTTCCTCTCTTTCAGCTGGATCTTCTGAATTGTGTTCAGTATACATTTTTCAGCGTGGCTGTGGTGGCGTCTGCTTTTCTTCATCCCTCTCCTCCTCCTCCTCCTCCTCCTCCTCCTCCTCCTCCTTCATGCTTCATTACTCCTCATCTCTCATCGTCTGTCTCCTCTCTCATCACCCTCTCATCCTCCCCTCTCCCTACAGCTGATTACTCCCACTACTGAGCATGCATCAGTCACCTGCTCTCTTCCGATCTGTCTCTGGCTGGAGAAGGAAACACTGGATTCACTCACTTTAGAGACAGCTATTAGACCTCTAGAAGCACTGTATAAACAAGCTTTAAAAAATTTTGATAAAAAGCCTTTTTTGCATCATTATTGCAAGAGCCTCAAGAAGCATCACTTTCTAAGTTTTGAGAGTTTTAGACTTCTGTTTCTAATGTTTTTATTTAAAAAAATTAATTAATTAAATACATTTTAAATGATAACATTAAAATAATATGGCTCCTCCCTGCTTACATGAATTTGTTCATTACCGCTCTTCTAGCTCTGTAAGATCCACTAGAACAGCTTCCATACACAATTGTACTGTGCCTCTCCATTATACAACCTTTGGGCAGTCAGCCTTCTACACAGTGGAATGCTATACCAGATGACATAAAGAGCTGTGATTCTATTAGCAGCTTTAAACTGAAACTAAAACATCTGTTAAAAACCAATCAACACTGCACTCACTGACTTTATAAGGCATACCCTTACATGTTTTTCTTGTTTGTTGTTTGTTTGTTTGTTTGTTTTTCTTTTTCTCATGATGCTGACAGTGTGTGTATGTGTGAGTGAGTGAGTTTCTTGTTTCTTATGTGCGATATAGTGTTGTTTGTGATGTATCTGCTTGTTTGGTTGTTTGCTGATTGTTAATGTTGTTTGTTAGATGTTTTACTTGTGACCTGGCAGGGGACTGTAGACTGCCTGAGGCCAACTCTGGTATAATGCATCAAATGGCAAGATTTATGTTTAAAAAAAAATAAAAATTACATTTACAGCTACTCAAGCTTATCATTGGCCAATATAGGGAGAAGTTAAGTTGTCCATGTAGCTGGTGCTAGTATTAGAGGGATTTACTGACTAGTTGACTAAGCAATGAAAACAATACCACATGACAAAATCAACCACAAAATAAACAAAAGCCTGGTGATAAATGTAGAAAAACTTGTTTTATGGATTTGTCAAAAGGATGATGTTTGAGGGGCTAAAAGCTATGGAGCATTTTATTCACTTGACTTGTTAACTGCAGTTAACAGTTTGTACAGCTGGTACCTGCTCATCAAAAAGGTCAGGAGTTACTGTTCTGTTCAGCGCTGTTTCTGCTGTCATATTGGGATTATAAAACAGTTTAAACTGATAGAATCAGATGACCTTGTGCTTTCAAGTAATGTATTGTTTCTCAAGGCTGTGTGAGGATTCAGGCAGGTGCTATCCCCTATGCTGCAAGTCTGAACTTGACCACAGTTGATCTATTGATATGTAATGATAATGATTACTTATTTTTCTCTCAAGGAGCATATTAGCAGCAGCTGGAGCCATGTTACCTGACACGAGTGCACATCCATCACTGTTCTGAATCACAGATTTTGTCACAGATTTTGTAAGTTTACTCAGTTTACTCTTGGCATTTGAATGCGTATCTATGTGTCTCAATGGGATTTCCTCACTCTATATGCAAATAAACATATCATTTCCACTTGCAAATCCACTTGCAAAAATTAAAAGAAGAAATCAAAACAGTACAGACTGGGTCTATTCCTTGGTGTGTTCCGGACAAACCAAATTGCCCCAGATGTTAGATGCATGTATCTAACATCTGCATGTATGTTTTTCAAAATTTTCAGACATCAAAGCCAGGTTAAGCTATTTAAGCACCAAGTGGATATACAGTATGTGAGTATGTGGTCTGAGCAATCAGATCTCATTGGGTGCTTTCACACCTGTACTAAGGGCCGTCCACTTAGATCACTCAAGATACATGTTTATACCTTTGCGTCACGTCTCGCCCTTCAATGCTCCATGGAAAGGCCAAGCCTTGTGGTCTTAATGAATCCTCAGCTAAAGGCTGATGGTTTCAGCTGTCACAGTCAACAGCTCCTCCTGCTGGTTGGAAGATACCGTGTTTCTTACCGGATGTGTTCATCAGTGACGGTGAACGCCTTGCAGAGTGGCTGGGACGTGTTCAGCCAGATGGCCGGGTTCTTCTCAGCAGCCACAGACGTCTGTCCTGTGATCGGAGAAGAGCTCATGTGTAGAGCGCTGGCGATGGCTGACAGGAGAGTGTCATCGCTGGAGTCTGGACCAACACCTACAGAAAGAGACGTCAGAGGTGTTATGGTCAGGATTGGAGCACGGTGTGTGCGTTCAGGTTCGTTCTGGACACTTACTCTGCAGTCCTTTAGGCAGGTCCATGGTCCTCAGGACTTCCTCTGTGACGTCTGATGACCGGAGACCTTTCAACCTCTTCTCCCAAAACAGCTGCAGTCAGACAGAGACAGAAAAAAGTAAACATACTTTACAGATGTTACATGCTTCAAGTGTTGAGCTTTGTGTAACTTACCAGCCTCAGTCTCTATCTTAGCAGCCTGCCAGACTAAATGACAGTCCACCGTCTGTCTTAAGCAGAGAGGAGTCAGAGTGTGTCAGCTCTTCTTACTCTGTCTCTCTCTCTCTCTAATTCAAATTTACTTCATGAACATGAACAAGGGCAAGGAAGGCAGCTGCTTAGGATCCCATAATAAGATGAGCTCTGAATAGAATTGACTGTGCATCACACACTTGTTACTAAGGATGCAGAATATCCAAATCTGCAAATGTAGCAGGGTTAGGAATGAAGTAGCATAAAATTAACCTCTAAATAGCACTGGTTGAAAATGACATTATACTTGACTACATTTACTCTTTACTTAAGTATTACGCTTATTTACCATTGTGTAGTACTTGTACTTTTCATGAGGGAAATCTGAGGGAAACCTGCACTTGTTATTCAGCTACATTGCAGAAGTCTAAATCCACCTCTGGATAAAAGTGAATAAAATTACCACAACAATAAATCTAAAGTCATGGAGAGCTGGATAGAAATATACTGACTCGACAGCATAGTGTAGGGTTAGGCTGAGTGGACTGCATTTCTTGAAAAATACATAGTACATTACTACACTATAGCATGATGAACTATGATGAAAGGAAAAGCTAATTGTTACACTTTGTCTTCATTAACAGCATTCAACTCCCCTTCCTCCTTTGCTTCCTCTTCCTCCTTTCATCTTCTTTTATTTCTCATTTTTCTTTCTTCTACATTTTCATCCCTGATTTCTCTCTAGCTTCTTTTTCTCTGCCTGCTTGTACTCTTCCTGCAGAACACTGGCTGTGTCCAAAACCCCCCTTCATTAATTTAATCAGCAGAGAGCAGTAAATGGACATTTTAGACACTATTATTCAATGTTACTGTAGAGTAATAACAGTCAGTCAAAAATACAAATTTTAGCATCTATAAAATATAGAGCATTGCGAGCTAAATTTGGAATTCTTGAGGGCACATTATGGTGGATACTCAGAATTCAGATACTCATATAAAATGGTGGACAATGGACAAAGTAAATTGAAAGAGATTTTGGACACAGCTTCTGTGTGTGTCATGCTGCTCTTCCCATGATGCCTCAGCATCCTCTAGTGGCCACAGTCGTCATGACAACCTGGCTTTCTCCAATCCACCATCTCTTGTGTAACAGTCTGACCTCGTCCTCAGGCATTACCATGGCACACCAGTAATATATATGTGTGTGTGTGTGTGTGTCTGTGTGTGTCTGTGTGTGCGCGTCAGCCTCTCACCTGTCTGGGCTGCTCGGTTGCTCTCTGCAGGTCTGTCTTCACCTTGTTGCCAGGATGACTCGTAACCTTGGTAACAGGCTGTTTGAAGATGGACGCTGTTTGCCTGATTGGCAGAGCTGTGTTCAGGTCTGGTTTTCCTCCCTGGACAAGAGAGAGACTAAGTGTTGCTGACATGTTCTCTTTCTTTCTATTTCCTTGCCCTCTTTCCTTCCTTCTTGTCCTCTTTCCTTTCTCTTCCCCTCCTTCCTTCCCTTGTTCTTTTCCTTGTTCCTTCCCATCTTCATGGTCTGTTTTACCTTCCTTAACATGAGACAGACAGACATAAACCTATAACCTGTGTTTGTGTGTGCATGTTAGTTGAGCTTAAAGGGTAACTCCGAGCTGAGGTTTCACAGACAACAACAGGAAGTGTGTGTGTGTGTGTGTGTGTGCGCTCATACTCCCAAGTGGTGATGTGTGAAGAGC
The DNA here is from genome assembly GCA_033238685.1 of Lates japonicus. Taxonomy (NCBI): domain Eukaryota; kingdom Metazoa; phylum Chordata; class Actinopteri; family Centropomidae; genus Lates; species Lates japonicus. The sequence goes on from BRZM01000011.1 coordinate 7,746,076, forward strand.
AGTGGCCCTATGCAGAGTTACAAACCGTGCCAAATACAGTGCGTACACGTACAATTTCTACCCTGATGAAGCATGTTGATGTTGGTTGATTATATTTAAAACAACATATCTCAGCAAATACTGCTCTGTGCTTGTAGTTATCAAACATCTCAGAAATCCTCAGAAGAGTCACTCTGACAGTTAAAGGAATAATTCCAGTTTTGAAATCTATATATTCCTTTCCTGAGATTAAAATGAGTGGACATATTACTTGATTTAGTGTCTTATGTTGTTTGTACTCATCTACTCTCAGAAAAAAACAAATAATTATTTCTAAACACATATGATTCCTTCGATCAGGACCAAAATAGAGCCTCTGTCAGAGCAGGACAGGTCATTTATAAATACTCGACACTGACTTTCAGCAGAAGGACAACTACATGACCAGAGGTGTGACGTACTGTTTAAGCACACTCTCAGCTATGGCAGGAATAATGATAAAATGCGGTTTCCCCTTGGTCAGACTGGAATATTTAAACAATAGGTAACATTTGAAAATACGAAAACAGTACCACTTTTGTATGGGCTATGTGTGTACAAGTAATAATGCAGGTGTAAAATTATGATGCCAAAATAAATGTGAAGCTTAAAGGAAATTCATCTGATCTGTCATCTGAGCTGACATCCGTGTCTTATTTCAGCTGGATCAGCTGGATTTACCCTCTGGTGACTTTTACTGGTTTTGGGTTTGTTGCATTTACTGTGGTACTGTCCAAATAATAATAAGGAGTATACAATGGCTCTATATATTCGTTTCATATTCTCTGTTTCCCTCTTTGTAACTTCTTGACAAACATCTGCATATTTATTAAAACTGTAATATTCTAAATTTAATGAGAACAGTCGGTCAAACTACAGTTGGACACCTGTCAGATGTTGAATGCATATTTCTATTGGCAAATGCTTTTAAAATATCATTATTATTTACATCTGCTTACATTTCTGTTCTTATTTATTTATTCAATAATACAGATTATAATTACAATTAACTTTTAATGTTTTACAGAAATGATTTAATAAAAGCCTAAATGTTTTAAAGGAAGTGGAAAGTAGATAAATAATAATTTTAATATTACACATACAATGAGACTATTCTCCTAGCACCTTACAGTAATGTAACAATTACGGTTATATTACGATTACTAAGCCAACTACATGAATATCATTACTTTTATGTAGAATTGATATCCAGTTTGGTCTCTGTGTTCAGTGGACAGACTGGAATTTAGTTAAAATTAGGGTGGGCAGTAGCCTCTAGCAAGGAAGGTAGGCACCAGCTAATTCCTGGTATCTAATTTAAATCAGTTCTTGTGAGCTGATGTGGCAGATGTTTGGTATAAGTCTCTGGTAAAGGGCTGGTTGATGTATCCTCTTTCCTTCAAGATGGCCTTCAAAGATGGAGTGTGACAAAACTCATCTCATTTCAAAAGTTCACTCCTAGCTTTTCAATACATCACAAAAGTAGAAACTGTGGCAAAACAACAGGTATTGAACAGGCAGGGGTGTTTTGATTTGTATCTGTTTCTATCATCAATATCGATATTGCGATAACAAAAATGTCTCTATATCGTCATGGACCTGGATGGTAACAAATGATGGGTCTTCCAAGTAAAACTGTGGTTCTGTTACAGCCATGATGGAGCCAGAGCAAAGGAGACCATCATTCTTGAGCTCTATGTCCTTCTTCAAATCTACAGTGAAGCGGCGGACTGGCTGATGTTGGAGGTGAGGAGAACAGAGCAGGAAGAAAGAGACTTGGGACTGAGGATGCTCCAGCGTCTCTCAGATCCTGACGTATGGAAGCATTTTCGATTTCCCGTCACGAAATGAGAGGGAAAGGTGGCGAACAAACAAAAACAACCGACACTGCCAGTTCAGTTTCTACATCCAGAGAATCTGACCATTGTTTTGCACTTTAAAATTAATACCTTATTAATATTCAGTAAAGAAATTTTTCAGTCTTCCCATTTGCCTTTTTAAAGAAATAAATATCTTATATTAGACTTGTTATAGAGGAATCATCGTGTCGTGGTTAGATTTTTGATATTGTTACATCCTATTTCCACAATAGAGTCTGCCTGCAGGCCTCACTGTGGGCCCCTCTCGTTGTAGCCTCCGCTCTCAGGTCTCTTCCACTGTCAGGCCCGAAAATACAGGCAGAAAAATAAAAAATAAAATTGCGAGGACACTTGTGGTGGAAGTGATTTTGTCGTTGATTTGTATTTGTTTGATTAGTAAACATCGATCAACATTGAAAACTATTTATTCCTTAACTATGGCACGTACATTCATTTAGTATATTCTTACCACCTGGCACATAAGCGTGGTAACTATGCTGTGGCAACATATGAATCTTCAGAGGAAATACAGGCTAATTAAATGTTTTAACCAAGCAAGCAATGTCGGCTGTGTGGAGACGGAAACCGTTATATATATTATTCTATTGTATTACTATTACAGTAGATGTTTCTACCTCCAACATGTACCTCCTTAGCTACTACTTTAAGTTAGCTTTTAGATTCTTTGTACTGTTTATGTACCCTGCTTAACGTTTAGTTTTTCACCATTTTAGCTTTCTTTGTACATTTTACTTTGTGTCTTACTCACCCATTCATTTAATAATTGGTTCTACTGGTGCAATTTCTGTTCTCATGCTGCTGGAAACCAATTTGCCTCGTCAGGGGTCAATAAAAACATATTAACAGACATATACTCAACTCTTTGTTTTCATTAAATGATCAAAGAAATTATTGACCGCTCTGAAAAAAGTAAACAAAGCAAAAACGGACTTGCACTGAAAAAATGATGAAACGTCCTATTGCTTACTTTATTCTGATAAATCAACAACAGTAATACTATACTAATACTTATTTCTTAATTCAATAGTATAGTCCATTTAGCACTCACATTTAAATACCCTCAGCCTTGCTTAATGGTCTTTGCAGGAGTTACTGTTTTGGTAGTTTAATATCCCCACTAATTACTATGGTTACCAAACAATTAAGATAGGTTCGTCAAGTTAGGAAGTTTGTGTAATACAGCTCATGGTATTGGTCATGCTGCCTTACTGTGACATTGCCGTGGCTTACAGGGTCATTGACTTGGTACACCACAAGCCCTGATTCATTCCCTACAGAGGGTGACCCATCTTTCCTCTAATAATCAGGCTTGTTCTTGTTTTACTATATTCGTGGGGTCTGAAAACAGGTCCCCACAGATTTATATGGCTGTTTGTGAGTTAAGGCTTGGTTTTAGGGTTAGGTTAAGGGCTGGGATTAGGCATTCAGTTGTAATGGTTATGGTTAGGGTAAGGGGATAGGGAATGCATTATGTCAAAGATGGGACCTCACAAAGATAAGTCAAAATCGGTGTGTGTGTGTATGTGTGCTTCTGAGTGTGTGTTACAAGTGCGGGTTTCTTTTTTTTTTAACCCTGCTGTGTGGGAGGGTCCATGCTGTTATCTGCTACAAAGACTGCAGCTCCACACACAAGGCAACACACACACATGCATACGTGTCCAGAGGCATGCCAGCACAAACACTTGACTATACACACACACACAAATACACTGTCCACAGCACCTGATCTGATCTGTGTGGGTGGAGCTTATTACTGCAGTAACACTGGTCTGTCTGTTAGTGTGGCTTAATCCATGTCCGTGGAAAATCCTGGTCTCTGATTGGCTGTCAGGCATCTAATAAAATGACATAAGTGGACAGTTCAACATAGATCTGGTGTAACAATGTAACCTCAGTTCGTCAAACAAATTATATTAAATTTACTTGCACAGTAACAGTACTGATGCTGCTGGTTTCGTTAGTATCTATTAATATTGTTTTTAGTTAATTTAGTGAACTAAGTGAAAACATAGAGGATGATATATGATCTATGAGTCAGGTTTGGTCATATGTGTGTGAGAAGAGAGTGTGTGTGTGTGCCAGCTGACCCAGATTGGATGATCATTCAAATTTAATTAGATGGATTCCTAGTCAGTAGCGGTCAGTCTGTTTCAGATGTCTAGCTCAGCTTTCCCCTGTCTTTCTAATGTTTTCTGTCTTTGTATTTGCCCTATGTCTATTTCCTAATGTTTCTGAGGGGCAGAGGCCTATGGGAGCTCCCAGGTACCTGCATCCATCTCATTTACTCCTGATACAGTAGCCTTGCTCACTTCAACTAGCTGCCACATTATTCCCATATGCTCTCAGCAGTGTTTCCATTGTCTCTGCTTTCTCCGCTCCCACTTTGGCAGAATTAAGGAGCTCTGGGAGGACAGCCTACTAGGGCCCAGACTATGGGTCTCTCGTCATCTCTGCCCACCTCCCCTCTGCAAATCCCCCCTCTTCATTCACAAACTGTACAGTAAACTCCAACTCAACCTACCCTGTGGTGTTTTGAGTCTGTGTCTGCTCTGGGGTCCTACAGTCAAAATTTAACTAACGTGACATAAGGTTTGTTGAGCCATGTCTGGAAAACAATGGCTGGAACTGATGTATAAATATACAACAAATAATTTTCAGTGCAAAAGAACAAGTGACAAGTCAGTGTCTAATGCTCACTGCTGCATACTAAGGACTATAATCTCTTAGGTACCAGTTGAACACGGGCAACTTTCTACTCTTAAATTTGATTCATTACCGTTCAAATGCTTATTAAATTGATTTGTGTTACCTTAGCAACAATGTCCTTTAAAATGTTACTAGCACTATTGGCATCGTCTTTATATAAAATGGAATACACTTTTGACCACGGTCATTTTTTAACCGCTTGACTTAAACACACACACTTTGAAACTCAGACTGGTCTACGTCAAGAGGAAGACTCAGAACACCAAGACAAATCCAGGTGAAGCCACCACAAGCCCAGACAAGTCTGCATCAAGGGCACTAACAGGGCCAGAGGACTGTGCCTTGGGCAGGATTTAGGTTAGCGAGGTAACTTAAGGTTTAATCCTCCGTCTTCAGGGTTATGATGGTGGTTCACTTCTGCTCATCATCAGACTGAAGAGCTTTCACCCTTATTTTTTAATCTGCATCACATATTCATTCAAGTCATCAGACAAATGAGCAAAAATACTGACTCAGTAAGAAACATAATAATAATTCCTGTACTTATTTACAGCATATCCTCAGCCTGACTTAATTTTTAACTTAACTTCATTGTACATTTTCTTCTCTATTCTAGTCATGTGATCATATTGTTTACATTTCCACCTCAGTGTATATGACTTTTGACTTTACTACTGGTATCAGTGATTCTTCTCATCATATTAGGTACTTTATTTATGATTCCTGACAATGTTGTATGATTAACTCCGCCTCTTTCTAAATGTGCTCATGACAGTCAGGAAATCCTGGTTGACTTACTGGAAATGACCACCATCATATGGCAGGACTGTGGTTGCAGGTTTAGTGAAGCCAGACAACGAAAAAGATATCTTGGGTATACTGAATTTGCTTTGTGGTACCGGCCTCTGGTCAAAACACCAGCGAAACAAAGAAAAAGCGAAGTCAAAACAAGACTAAGAACATCCACAGCACAGGGACAAGTCAAACTCTGAACACTGACAGGCCTGAGACAAGTACCATTAAAACACCCAAAAAAACCAAGATACTCCTAGGAAGGTCAAAATGAAATAGACCCCAGACAAGTCCGAGTCAATACACTGACAAGTCCAGCTTAGTACACTCAAGACTTGTCTCTGTTTTTATAATTGTTTTGACTCAGACTGCTCTCAATCAAAATCGAAGACAAGTCAGAGTAAACTACAAAACCCAGACAGAGTCTCGTCAAGACACTAACAAGACCAGAGGACTGTATGGGCAGAGATTTGAGGTAGCGAGGCAACAAGTTTTAATCCTCAGTTTTAGAGTTATGATGGTGGTTCACTTCTTGAGGGAACAGTTAACCATTCCTTTTAATGCTTAACTACTGACCAATGGATCACTGAAAACTGGAGTCATCCTTCCTACAGTATCCTAACATGAGCAAAGGATGTTTACAATAAAGTAACAAATGGATGTTTCATAGATCAGTGGAATTGTTTTACTGTTTCAGACTTTTATGTCCACTCTGGTTTTAAAACAGAGCTTCTAACAAACAGAGGCTATACACTAAATAAATACATAATAACTAATTTAGCTTTGCTTAATTGAACAAGGTTCTTTAATCCTGACAGAAATCTTGATAATATTGATGCATATTCATATTTGCAGCTCAGAACATGAGGAGACTCTGTGGCGATTGGCAAATAAAATTAAACCGTCTAGAAGTCTTTGAAATTAGAAATTAGAAAAAACAGTCCATATATTATAAATGAACATTTCAGTCAGATTATTACTCATCAGACAACTATTTCTGCTCTCCTCTCTGCTTTGGCAGCAGAAACACTACTTTCACTGTTATCTTTAATCTGCATCACATATTCATTATGGTTTTATTCATCATCAAACAAAATAGCAAAAGACAATGATGAAACTTAATAATAATTCCTGTACTAGTTTGATGTACCTCAACCCTGACTTAAATCATCTTACATTTCTTCTCTCTTCTAGTCATGTATGATCATATTGTTTTACATTTCCTCAGTGTATATAGCTTTTTATTTTACCTGGTATCGATGATTCTTCTCCTTGTCATGTGGGTACTTTGTTTATGATTCTGACAATGTTGCTTGTGATTAACTCCAGCCTCTTTCACACAAATGTGCTCACGACGATCAGAAATCCTGGGTTGACTTACTGAAATGACCACCATCATATGGCCATAGTGAGACTGTGGTTGTTAGGTTGGTGACCAGATAGTGTGTAAAGATACTACATGGTACTGAACTTGCCTTGTGGTACCAATGATGCTGACTAAGAAAAGGCTGGGTCAAAACAAGAACCACAGCACGAGACAAGTCAAACTCAAACCACTGGCAGGCCTAGAACAGTGCAATTAAAACTCCACAGGACGAATCAGGTGCCCACAAGATTGAGACCGTCGTTTGAAAACACTGACAATGAAGACTCTGACAAGTCTGAGTCACACCACAAACAGAGGCTATTACAAATCCACGTCTGAGATGACAGTAGAAAAAGTCTTGAGACTGTATGTGGGTAGCCCTGCTGTATATTCTACATGATAAGGAGAAGACGGGCAGTGTTCGGTCGGCGGTGGGCAGGGCTTCAGCTACATCACTCTCTTCCTCTGTAGTGAATGAGTGTTTGTGTCACCTGACCTGCTGAACTGTCAACCTGTTGCAGGAGGCTGTGATGTCTGATAATCTCATAACACACAACGACCACACAGCCCCACGGCCCCTCCCCCACAGGTGTGATCCGTCGCCGTTGCATAGCCCGGCTGAGCGGGTGGGTAGCCGAAACTCTGTTTGTTCTTCTGCAGTTTTTCCAGGCATCATCTTCCCGTCGAGTCAAACATCCCAGATCCACTGTGTTGCAAGTGCTTGGGACAACTGAGGCTTACTCCTGAACTTCTTCCCTGAAGGACTGAAAGAAGAAGGGGAAGTTAGGAAAGACAGTGGAAAGACAGAGGAGGCTTGAGTAGATAAAACTATTGTGATTAAACTATTTTGAATATCCAAAAATTGTTTGCATATTATAATTTAAATAATCCATTATGACTAGCAAAACTAAAGTGGACATATTATATGAGTTGCACTCAGTTGCACTGAAAGTCAGAGAAACTACAATCATAGTTAAAGGGTCATTAGAATTGAGCAGCGGTAATTACATATGGAGAATCTGTAAATCTGATAAAACAGCAACCCGGAACCAGAAGGAACGACATCTGCCTGACATCTGTCATTCATGCATTGTAAAGCAACTAATCCCCTTTTTCATCTTCAAGTAGTTGGATTGTCAGCATTAATCTTTGACTCCTGGCATACAAGGTGAAAAAACTCTTTCTTCAATCGTGAATGAAACTCATTTTCAAAACTTTACAGATGGGGAAACGCCCCAGTGGCCAAATGGATTTAGGCTTACGTACCACATAGACTCAGTACCCTGAACAGCTGGACCTCAGTTAAACTCCCCAATCCTTTGACCTTTGCTGCATGTCATTCCCCTACTTTCCTGTCTCTCCTGTCCTGTCTAATAAAAGGCAAAAGCCAAAAACTATTAATAAAATAAATAATTTAAAAATAACTACAGCTATATTTGGTTGTCTGATGGTGGTAACATGACAACACCTCCCACCCACAGGACGGAGATAGTTGGCCTTTTACGAGCCGTGTTCTTGTCTGCACTTGTACGGTCCAAAATGGCTAGTGGCGTTGTTATTGTCAACAGGGTGAACAAATGTCAGCATACATTGTGCATCAACCAGTGGTGGTGGACATGAGCAAGACTCCTTAACTTCTTGTCGGGGCTGAACTCTAATGCTAACGAACACAGTATTGTAGCTCTAACAGTTTGCAGGCAAACACAAAGTTACCGGTCCCACTTGCCAATTTCAAACTCCCATGGTTGTGAGTTCAAGCTTGGCGTTCTCTACTCAACTATGACATCATATCTAACCACGGCAACCTGCAAACACTTCATCATTGGCTGCTTTTACACTAACATAGCACATACTCTACGTCCACGGACCTTTGTGGACATAATACATTGCCAAGCCCCTAATAACCTAAGTCTAGTTCCTAGCTAAACCTAAAACCAATTTAACCCTCAAACAGTCCTTTTAGTAGAAAGTGAAGGCAGACGGACAAAATGTCCTCAGTGCCTCTTGAAGTACAAGAGCAGACAGTCATTCAGCTGTATTTTGTATATATGGGTCCTTAACAACAAATCAAAGATCCTGAGCTCTGCATGTGTATGTGTGTGTGTGTGTGTGTGTGTGTAATCTGACCACATCATGTACACTGTATTCCATCTTGTCAGCTCTTCATTGAAATTATATAATATTTACACTATGTGAGCTAATAAAACCCAGATTCTATGTTTGCCATTCCTGAACATATTTTAGATGTTGTGTGAATCTGTGGCTTTGAACAAAGTTCCTGATAAACAGCATGAGTTTGTAAAAATGTAGCCAACCAGCAGACGTCTCTGCAGGGGTGTTGCTGCTATTCGATAAGTCAGCCTGCTGTGGTTTCCTTACTGAGTGATGAGTCACGTTGTAAAAAACAAACTGAAAGTAAAGCAAAATCTCAGCGCTGAACTGCTGATCTCCTTCATATTAAAGGTCAGAGTTCCAACAAGGACAGGATGTTTCTGACTCTGGGCTGGCCCAATCTGGTAGACCATTATCCACCGCTGATCAACAGGAAGTGAATGCAGCCTCTGAAAAAGCCGATGGCTCTGCAGCATTGGGCCTCATCACAGATCTGTACCAAGGTGATAGCATCTGCTTTTGTCTAACTTACAGAAAGTGATGAGGAAGATACAGAACCAGGAAAAGTAAAGCCAAAACTTCCAGACTTAAGTCTGATCTGCTTTTAGGAGAAGTTGAACTCCTTGATATCCTTCCGTATTGATATCCTTCCGTTCACAGTGAAACGTCACTGAGGCAGAGAGACACTGAGGCACTGGATAATGTAATGTGCATGAAGTGCAAAAGAATAAAACAGAACTGAGACTGCAACCACTGATAATCTTTTAGTTATTTATTTGGCTGGATTAAAGGAATACTCGAGTTTACTGCACTTCCATAAAACTGGGGACATGAGAGCCAAAAAAAAAAAAAACTAATTTCAAACAGCAGTATTTATGATTGCTTACAGCAGAATGCAATCTTACAATACTCCTATATTATATTTACATATTTCTTGTTTTTTTTTATATAAAGTTACATACAAGTTATTACTTAGTGTTAATACTTCCAGCCTTAAAGAGTTGTATGAATGTAAATATTTTCAATTAATAGACTATATTCTCTAATCTGTATAATAGTTTTTTCATCAAGAATGGGTAAGATCTATCATTCCTGGTGCAATTATTGACTTCTTGATCAAAAAACAAGTTTGTTTGGCTACTGTGAACAGATACACCAGGTGCTCTGTTGTATTTCTGACTTGCGCTGTTGAAGGTATCTGTGCAGTATTATATAAGCTCACTTACGAATATTGACAATTCAATGGGGTGAAATCTTTCTAGTAAATACAATAATCAATGCATTGACCAATTTGTTTATTATAATCAATGCATTGACCAATTTATTGATTTAGAAAAAAAATCTCCTTGACAAAATTGATGAAGGTTTGTACAATAATTTATGTCCCCTGTTTAGCATTTATAAGCAGTATAAACATTGAATAACTGTTTCTAACACTATAATGTACAGGTAAGTAGATATAGAGGTTTATCAATATAACTATAATTCCTGCTGTGGGCTCATCGTTTATCACATATCGGACAAGACAGTTGGTTCATGTGATAAAACTATAACTCCTTCTCAGAGATATAATTGTGCTTTTAAATCATTTTGACAAGGCTATTTAAGGCATTGGGTACTTGCTAATTGAATTTTTTGTTACATTTTTTATAATAAAGATTAAATAAGAATCTTAATATAAACTAAAACTAAACTAAATGGCCCGCGGTAGTCCTATATCTGCCAGTGGAAGCTTGGCAACACATCATTGCATAAACCCCTTAGATCCAGCTGTGGCTGAGAGATACTCCTCAAAAGTGGTGTCTCCTTTCTGATCTTAGCTTTGCTCATTTTAGGGCCTATTAATAAATAAATCAGGCTGTGGTCCTGAAGTACATTTACATTGTCAACGTCAATAAGAGTGGGACAAACTAGAGCCACCATGTAAAACCCACAGGAATATTACTGAAATGTAGAATATTATGGGCATTATCAAAGTCACTTAATTCTCTCATGTTTATACTTCAGTCACAGCCACTCTCTGAACACAGCTGCAGTTACAAACAGCACATTGTAACTTATAACAGAGACACTTCTAACACCTCCTGATCGACTCTGAACAATTATGAAGTGATAGCTGATCAGGAGATGTTGAATAATATACAGGTTGTGAACGATCGATCACCGGTTTGCTTTATCTTGGACTGATCAATAACTGATCACTGAGTGTGACGGTACCTGTAGTAGTAACATCGCTCTTCCCAGCACTCCAGTCGGACTATGATCACTTCTTCTTTCTTCCAGCCGGGCGGCAGCAGTTGATCCGTCCTCTTCCTCCATCATCACACACTTGTCGATCGATTAGGCAACAGTCGGATCAATCGATCACTCAGTAAACACCGACCCCTCTAACAAACGGCGTGGTGGTAAACCCAGCGGGCGACAGCCCAGGCGGACCGACGTCTGGATGTTACGTTAACAGTGGCTCTCCTCCCTCCGCCCCGGCTGTTTCTGCTAGTCAGCAGTTGTCTTGAGTTAATAAAATGAAAAAATTGTCGGTTCAGACTGGTGGGATATCATGGAGTTAAAACTGCCTCCACATCGGGTGTTTGTTTTTCCTCCAGAAAACCAGCAGCTCATCTAGTCTGAACCCGAACTGAATGCGACCAACGGCAGGCTGTGACGTAAGATATTACACACGAACTTACACGCGCGCGCGTACGGTACGATACCTTTTCGGAATCGTCTATTATGAAGATGCATCAATCCGTTTGTCTAAGAAAACAGCGGTCCAAAATAAATTAATCGAGGCTGCATTTTTAAAATAAAGCATCTCAAAGCCTAGAAGAAACAGGTACTTTTATTAGTATCCTATACACACTTACTAGATAATTTCTCAGTACCAAATATGCTTTTGTTAAGTTATTGTTTTGTATACAAAGGAAGGTCTGAAGATCTGACAGTGATTTTAAATATTTGAAGAAAAATCACTCTTGGTTTCCATCCTCAAAGTGCATTACATTTGTATTTAGTTTATGGCAAGACAACTACCTGGCACTAGGGACCTGCACTTCTTAATGGCCCATTAAAAGTATCTATTACAAAAACTGCATAAAAGTATCAAATTTGAAATACTTAACAATTGAAATATAAAAATAACTAAAGAAATTGAATTAAACCAAAATGTTCTTTAGATTAATAAATGTTTAAAATGTAAGCCCATCATTCTCTTACAAAATGCTCATAGATTAGGCAAGCTATATCACCTTTTTCTCAATTCCTTCTTTTAGATAATGTTAAATGTTGTTCTTATTTTTAAAATCTTAATACTTTTCATGATTGAATTTAAATTTGACAAGTATATTTAGTCCTATAAATGAAATGTCATTTAAAAAATATAGAGAAAGTAGATAAATTACATTAAAAAAATAAACTGATTGATTGACTTTCTATTGAAAGTATAAGTAAGTTGGAAATATTAAACACGTCAAACTGGTAGGAACCCAAGGTAACTCCAGGTCACTGGAGAGATTATGAAATGTATTCAGCCTCTCTGAAAATTTCTAAAATGTCTGATGTTGAACTAACTTCCAAACCAATCAGCTGTTACATCAGTTTAGAGCCAGGTGTTTCCATCATTCCATCTAGCTAGGAAGAAGAGCTGAAGCGTTGCTGAGAGAAGAAGGGCATCTGGCTACCCTGCTTAACCTGCTACCACTATGACCTGACCTGGTTAAGTGGGAGAAAATGGAAGGCTGGGTGGATAACTAAGCAATAAATTAATGAACAAAAAGTACCCTACAAATTTTGATTTGTAATCTATTTGGTCATTCAAAATCATGTCATACATGTTGTGACATGACCTAAGCGTATATACATTATATTGTTGGTTATCATGGTCAGGCTTTAGGAGAAATTTATTGTGACAATCTCAGTTGTGTTTCAGATACCTGGACTTTGAGCAGAGTGATTACTCTTAATTTTTCCTTACACCTCTGTTTCAATACCAGTGTCACAGGCTCTGGGTTAAAGAGACCTACAGCATGAAACCTGGAACAACATTTAGTCGCTCCACTATGTCTGCCATTCCCAGTTTTCACATAGGTTCAGGAAACTGAAGATGTGTCCCAGCTGTTCCTAAACTGTCTATTATTAGCTCGTTCAAGATGAGCCAGACCTGCACCCTGCAGTCGATTTGAATTCTTGTCCAACGGTCCCTTAATACACCTGGCAGTCACAGCTTGCTCTGATATAGTAAATGTAAGTAAACAACAGTTTTTGGGGCAGAGCTTACAGTTGCTCTCCACTTTATTGCAAGACCTCTGGAATGATGGGAAACACCTGGCTCTAAACTGATGTAACAACTGATTGGTTTTAAGTTAGTTCAACATCAGACATTTTATAGAAATGGCTGAATACATTGGTTATGTACAGATGGTTTTACAGACTGCAAACTATGATAGTTTATTGGTCTACCATATGAATATTACTGATTTAATTCTTTAAGTGTAAAACAGCAAGAAAAAACTTTTGATGAGATGTGAAGATTCTTAAAATCTGTGCAGATGTGAAGCTATGATCAACAAGGCTGCGAATTTTGATTATTGATTAATGTTTGAATTATATTGTTGTAAGGAACAGCAAATCTCTCCCCAATTATAAGCAATGACAAACTAGATATATTTTTATCGTGTGTCTGTGTGTGTGTGTGTGGTCTCTTGTGTCAGTCTGCATTAAAAACAGGTAGATCCCTTCCTTATATAAACCACTCCGCTAGTCAGTCAGCCTGTGAGTCCTTGTTGTTATGGCACTCTTTTGCTCAATGTTCCATCTTTCTACATGTCCTCCTCCTCGTCTGTTGTGTCCTCGATCTCTTCCACACCTGGTTCATCAACTGTGCCATCTGTAGTCTGTCCATGAATGTATGCATTTTGCATGTAAATAATGTAAGTAAAACCATCAACAAATAACAGAGATTTCACAGATGGCCTATATAGCATTTTAATATAAGACATGAAACATGAAACATAAAACCCCCTCTCTTGAAATTTTGTAAAACATATTAAAAGCACACTTAAAAATGTCCTCCGGGGACCCATACGAAGACCCGCCCCTACACCTGTCTCTGACTGGCTAGTAGGTTTAGGCATGAGAGTGGTGATTGGCTAGAGTAAGAAACTCAGGGTAAGCCAACCAGAGACAGTGTAGGGGCGGGTCTCTGAAGAGACTCAACGGTGTTTGGTCGTAACGTCTCTGGCGGAACCCATCAAGTCTGAACTGATCCTAGATTAGCTAACTCTGAACGAGCCTTACCCGGGAGCCTTAAAGTTTGTGTTTTGAGTCACAGACACTCAGGGCTGGAGACGAACCACGCGGAAAAACGTCAATTTAGGAGTGAAAACGTAAGTGGGTTTTTTTTTCGTTTGACACAGATTCACGGTTTTGGCTTGGAGCATTTGGATTCGAAGTTCTCTTTTTAGTATAATAGTGCTGCTAAGTTGAATTTTAACGTCAGAGGTCGGTTGAGATTTTGTGAATTTGTGAGATCAGCACAGCTGTCTTATAAGCAGTGTATATGCGTTAAACAACCGTGACGTTAAATACTTAATAATCATTGCATCTGTTATACCTTTCACAGTATTGTTTGCTTTGTTTTTTGTTTACTGATTAGCTACCTACGGTAGTTTACGGTAGCTGGATGTTGGCAAGGCAAAAGCCAAATTAGAAAATCTACCGTTCTTAGAATACAAGACGAGCAAACTGAGCAAAATCACTTGAAAACACAGGGATATGTATTCCCAAGGGGCTGCAACTCGTGGTTAGCAAGGTTAACGTCGGTGTGTGTCTGGATTTCAACTCTGTCATTCAGATCACTGAAATCTGACACGTTTCTCTCTGGAAGCTATCCGGCCTAACTGAACTTTGTGGTCATCAGACACTCAGGCCTGATCAGAAATGTCAGCTGTAGGATTACATATTTTGTTAGCTGTTATTCAGAAGTTGTGACCCCATAGGCTATTGCTAGGGTCACAGTTTAGCCTAAAAGCAAATGTGGCAACAGATTTCACTACCATACTTTTGTGTTATTTATGTTTGCTGCTTGTGGAAACATGGGTATACACTGCCTTTCATGGATTTAGAATTTACAGATACATTTCCACAGTGAACACGTTACACTCCTCTCCAGCACCAGACCGCCTTGTTACTGATGTATAACTTAAGAATGTTGTCTGCTGCTGTTTTTTGTTTGTTTGTTTGTTTTGTCAGCATGGCATACAGCGGCATGGTTGATGACCCTCTCTCTCCAGAGTCCACAGTGACTTCCCTGCTATCGAGCTCAGGTCATCTGAGGAGCAGCCTGATGCCTCCTGAGCACAGCACCACCTTCAGATACAGAGACAAGGTTCACTCTGCTTCTGCTGTTCCTACTGGGGATTCATTTTGTAGAATTTACAGTAACTGAACCAGTTTTGGCAGCCATTCATTCATAGCACTTTTTGTAGACCAATACAGAAGTTAGCTCATCTGTCAGTGGAAGTTCAGATTTTTTTAAATAAAGAAAGTGGACATTATAGAGTGCTTCAAATTAAAGGTCCTCCAACTGCCCCACACTAAACATCTTATAGTGTGGCCTCCTGACTTCATGTCTGTCTTTGTATTGCCCCAATTTAAGACAAGCTGCTGGCCATAAAGATTTCTGCCAGTGCTCTGCTTATTAAAAATAAACCCTTTATATTGATTGATTGATTGACTGATTGAGTGATTGATTTTGCAGGACTATGACTCAGCCTCAGCAGCATTAGATGCCTACATCACAGACTTTGAGAGGACAAACAGCAAGTCATTGACAGGAGGACTAGTTCTGCCGCGTAGTCTCCCCTTCATGCTGAACAGGCCCAGAGTGAGCACACTTAGAAACAAAGATGGTAAGTCATCATGGAGGCACTGGTCCACTCAGCCAGGTCCAAATTCTGTTCATTCTGGTCTGGTTGGGTCCTGTTGTATTGCTGAAAGTGCCAGTCTGTGTGTTAATACCTGAGTTTTAACTCTTAAAAAAAGAAAGGAAAAGAAACTCTTATTCACTTATTTCCAGTTAAAGTCAGTGAAACTTCATACCTCTTGCAGACTTTTTGAAGTAAAAGGGATGAAGTGCTGCTAATTTGCTTCTGCTAGACCCCTTACAAATATTAAATCTGTTGCATTTCTTCCCCATTAAATACATTAAAGCCTGCCAGGAACTGAAAGGCTTTCAATGTGGAATATCTGCAGGATGTGATGAGTTTGACAATATCCTAACAGTGACTAACAGTAAAAATGGTAAAGACAAAGTGACTGGGAATAATTAGTGAATGAAAACAGTATTTCTGTTTTCTGAAAA
The DNA here is from genome assembly GCA_033238685.1 of Lates japonicus. NCBI lineage: Eukaryota > Metazoa > Chordata > Actinopteri > Centropomidae > Lates > Lates japonicus. The sequence continues at coordinate 7,762,307 of BRZM01000011.1, forward strand.
CAGAGAGGCTTCTTACTGTTAGAACATGATCCAACAAAACTTGTGAAATTAGAAATAAAGGCCTGGTTCTCTCTGTTATTGCGCTAGATAAAGACCACTGTAAGAACTTAGGATATTTTCATTTTTTTAAAAACATATTTTAATTATTAAAATATGATTATTTAATTTCTATGATTAAAAAAAATCCTTTTATGATTAAAACTCTTTACGCCGCACCTCTGTGTCTTCTTATCACGTTATTCTTAAATAATCAAATAAACATGTTTATTTTTTAACTGTCAGCCTCAGTGTTTCTTTCATTCTCCTTGTGTTTTTTGTTTTTGCCAATAGTTCTCAGGGAGAGTTTGACTGAAAGGGAGCTGGACTTCCTGAACCTCCCCGTTAGCTCTCTCCATCACAGTGCCAACCGAGACAGACTCTCTATGACAACGGACGAGCTGCTGTCTATCCCATATGACGGCTCGATGCCTGTCACCCACACATCTGCCTTCATCCAAGGTCTTTAAACATACCTCATACAAGTCTGCATTTATCCAAAACCTGGAAACCACATCTGAAGTCTGTAATTGCATCACCCACACCTCCACCTTCATCCCAGGTCCTTAAACACACCACCCATATCTCTACCTTCATCCCAGGTCTTTAAATGCATTAATGTGTGTCTGCTGTCATTCAGGTTCAGATTCACAGTCAGAAATCCTTTATTCGCCATTTCTTACACACTTCCATACATGAAAGCACCTGTAATGGTCAGAATTTAAAGGTTCTAACCTAAAGTAAACATGGAGTGGTTATTTTATGTGTCCTTTAAGTGTCTATTGACACCTAGATGCCTTCTAGGTCTTATTCCATTGATAGCACTTCATGGTTGTGAATGAATGCATGGAGGGGCAGGACGTAAAACTGTTCAGCAACCTGGTGGTTCTGGTGCAGATGCTACTGTATCTCCTCCCAGGCTGCGTAGGTGAAAACAGGCTATGGGAGTAGTGGTAGGGGTCACTGATGATGTTAGTGGCCCTGCGGATGCAGCGTTGATGATAGGTGTCCAGCAGGAATGCCAACGAGACACTAGTGATCTTCTCAGCTGTTCTACAATACTGTTAAGTTGGTGTCTTTCTTCAGCTGTGCTGTTACCAAACCAGGAGGTGATGCAGTTGAATCCAAAGTTTTTGAACACATCACCCACACTTGCATTGTAATCCAAGATCATAAAACACATTACTCACACCTTTGCCTTCATCCTTGGCTTTAAATTCACTGCTCATACCTCCACCTTCATCCAAAGTCTTTAAACATGTCACCCTCACCCCCACCCTCACAGAGGTGTTTGAAACACCCCGGCCTTGGCCTTTAAAAAGATCATCCCACAACTCTTGTCTCTGTCTGAGGGCTTTAAACACAAAACTTTGATGGACGCTTGTCTGTATTTCAGACATTAAGACTAAATGATGCATGGACTGATGGAATAAATAAGTTATAGCTTAAACAACTATAATAGCATTGATTAGTTCTGTTCTTTGAATAGGTCTGTGTTTCTCAGTTCCTCTGGTGTCATGTCTGCTTGTCCAGGTCTCCTGCCCCAGTCTGAAGCCTCCCAGCACCACTGCTCCTCCTCCAATCCAGGACATAGGTCCTGTGCTAGCGGCAGTCACATCACCCCCCAACTGAACCACCACCACTCTCACCCAATCAGGACACCCAGGAGCTCCAGGTTGGCACTGATCTGCGCCATTTGGGATCTCTGTTGTCTTATGTAAAAGGTCTACATCATTTCATTACGTTCTCCTCCGCACGCAGGTGCAGAGGACGACATAGAGCAGCCACATTTAAAACAGCTGATGACATATTCTCTATGAGCAGCTTAAAGGTGACTATCATTCATACTTTTGTTTTTCTCTTTGAGCTCTAAACATTCTGTGTTATATAATCTCAGTCTTTGTAGGGCTGTAAGTGAGCCTTATTGTTCCTTCTGTCTGTCTCCATCTGTCAGTCTACAGACACAGCAGCTGGGTCAGCGTGTGCAGAGCCGTCCTCATTGCTCCACCTCCCTCATTGGTTCACCAGCAACAAGGCAGACATGGACTGCTCTGGAGTGAGCAGCATGCCTGACCTGAAGTACCCAGCATGGATCCAGCACTGTGACTGCAGTGAGCTGCCGCGATCCCCAGAGTCAAACCTGTGGGACGACCACGGTAAAACACTTGCTGCAGCTCACCGACACAGCTAGGGATCATGGTTCAGTTCCCCCATAACGCATACTGCATGTTCCTCCATGTTACTGAAAGCATCTGTCATATCATACCACAGTGAGACACTAGCATGGGTTTTACTGTAAATACAGCTAATGACTCAGCAGCATGTAAATGACAACTGGATGTCCAGTCATAGCTTAGCAACTGTAACTGGGCATTCAAGGCTTGTAAATCTTTGTATTTCTCCATGTTTAAACATTATGTTGTATTAAGGGTGTTTGGTGCCTGAAGAATTTGGAGGATGGTGTCTGTCTTTAAAGTCTTTCCAAAACTAAAAATTGTAAACCGCTGTTTATATTACTGCTATAATGGAAGCTACACTTGTAAACATGTCCAGCTAACTAACATACCACCAACTGTAGTAACTGAGCATTACTTCCAAGGCCAACATACATATAATTAACTAACCACATGACACAGTTAAAGTCTAGCCCATCCACTATGTAGTACTAACATTAGTGGTTTTTGTTGGATTTGGTGACATTTACACTCCAGCGAATCCAGCCAGCAGTACCTGAGATAGCATCACGCTATTGGTTAGTACTCAACCTAAAAGACTAAAAAAACAGGCTTATGTTGTTATGAAAACAGTCACATTTTTTGAATTTTCATCATCATATAGTCGTTGTTATACTAGGACTAACTAGGTGTACGCTGTAAAACAAGAACAATGCTGACATGCATCGTCAACTGGTGAAGATAACTTTTTGCTTTGCACATGCAGCTTTAGCCTTAGTCTTAGTGTAGGCATGTTATCATGTGTGTAGCCATCAAGTTCATATTGAGGACCCCTTCACAAGATTCTTGTTTCTAAATCAGTCAACTGAAAACATTTAGGTCAGCCAGAGGCAGTGTTTTGAATCAATTCAAGGAGCTAATGTTAAGTCAACTAGCTGTCTAACTACCTACCTGAAAAATCTCAGTTTCAGCGTAACTGTAGTGTTTGTATTATTAAAGCTGCAAATCAATCAGTGTGCTCCAGTGTATTTGGAAGTTTGCTGCTGGAAGATGCACAGAGAACTTTCATTTGATCAAATCTGCCAATGACAGATGTCATTTCAGACAGCAAAATCGAATCGATAAAGATCTGAAAGCATTTTTTGATTGCAATGAATTTCGTTTAGAATTATGAGTTGTGAATCTGCCACCATCATTGTAACTAAGGAGGGCGAGGCTCAGTGAATGTCCATTTCAAGTACAAGATGGTTATGAATCGTTATTATGAGCCATAATACTATTTTTACAATTTCATCATTATACAACCATTGTGCTTGGTTGGTGAGATTGTATGTTGTTCTTCCAGGTGGTCTTCCACCTGCAGTTCTCAGAACTGGAGCTCCATCTTGGGTAGCAGAACTGGAGGATAATGACCCTGACCAGGCGTGTTCACAGGTGAGAGAAGCACATCACACTGCTGTGAAACTTGCAATTAAATCAGCCAGTAACTTATGTTGTCTAAAAAATGTACCTCACCTACATAAAGGATCAGTGAGATAAGATTAATTGTCTAACACATATCTGAAGCAGAATGACCTGAGAGGAGATTACTTTGTCACATACAGTTATATTCACCTCTGGGGCAAAAGACATCTTTAGTTAATATTTGAAGTGTGAAGAAGTAAATACAGACCCTTCAGCAAAGTCATTTAAACTGAGCCTTTCCTCACACGTTAATGCACTGTTTGAAATCTGATATTTGACCAACTTTAAAGGAAATGGGAAAAACATTAAGTCAAGATATCACAGCTGGTAAACACTTTTTGTTGCAGAGTCTTTCTATTCCTGAATTAAGAATGTTCAGCCACTCTTCCTGCAGATCACAGAGTTGTGAGATATTTTCAGGCTGTCAAGATTGATGCACAGATTTTCTGTTCAGGTCAGGGGACCGTGGGGGCTGCTCCAAAAGCTTCAGCTTGTGTTTCTTGAAGTAGTTCATGGTGGAATCTGAGGTCTGCTTTTTATCATTGTATCACTGTAGAAGCCAGACTCTTTCACCTCACAGTCCTGTGATTTGAACCTTTTCTCTATTTTCTCTCAGTTATTAATATCTGAGGAAAGACTAATTTAATGTCTGTTTGCTGCATTTACTTCTTTTCACTTCAAAAATCAAGAAAATATGGAATTAGCTCAGTGGTGCTCAAACATTTGCATACAACTGTATAGTGTACCCAATGCCAAGAATGAACTTCCAAGCCCTAAAATGTTATTGATGGTTTGTGTGTGTTCTGTGTTTTGTGTAATCAGGTTGACAGCCAGCAGACGCTCAGAGATCTGAGGCTTCAGTTTGCTGAACAGATTTCGCTGCTCGCCGCTGAGAGAAAAAGCTCTGACATCACGGATGCTCTGTTTAGGGGTAAAAAACACTGATTGTTTGATTTGTTGATTTGAGTGTCCTGCACTATGTGGTGTCCCGCTCATATGGGCTCATCAGACGAGACTGCAAAAACAACCAGGGTGGCTACATGACAAATCATAATATACAGTTCCACAAATTAAAAAAGAGAAAATTTCAAACCATTCAGTTTCCGTGGTGATGGTGTTCTGTCTCATTTGCCATGCCTTTTCTATAAATCCTGCCAAAACAAACAAATCAACTCAGCATAAAACCCTCAGAAAACCAAAGTAAGTCAGGGTTATTCAGCTGATTTCCCAAGTCGCTGTACATGGGGCAAAATGAAATTTCATCCTCAGCAGCACCACAAAAACAAACAGGCACTGCTCTTCAGTAATATTTTTATACCTGCCTATTACGGCTGAACGATTTTGAGAAAAAAATCAAATAGTGATTTTTCTGACAGATATTGTGATTGCGATTTCATTTGCAAAATAATTTTGAACGTCAAGCTTCAGTCCAGGATTCACTATATACATGTGATGGAGCATTACCATTTAAAGAGATCATTGAAATATTAACTGCTCTGTGTACTAATCCAAGGACGAGAATGAAAATATACTAATCCAAAATATTCTGAATAATAAATGGTATAGAACATACACATAATGAACCATAGAACATCTCTGACAGAACAAACAGTAGCACCACGTTCTCTTGCCTTCTTTGCAGTAACTTTACATTGGTCATACTGCTGCCTGTGGTGATTTTTTAAATGCTGATACACTGAGGGGGAATGACAGGAGACTGACAAGCACACAGAGAGCAGGTAGAGACAGACACAGCTGATCAAAACTACAGGATTTGTCCTGGTAGAAAATACAAAATATAAATACAAACCTAACTTAATGTTAGCTAGTTCATTCTACCATTTATCATCTACCATTACTGCTCATTTTTTCTTCTTTCTCTCTCTCCTTCTTGGCTCAGCCAGGATATTTTGCAACTTTATAATATCAGCAGCAGTAATTTTCCTGCGGGCTGCCGCTACAAAATATATATAGCAGAAACACTGCAGACAAAGTTGGCATCAAGGTTTTTATGAATTGTCTATTAGAGTTATCAATTATGAAATCACCAGGGTATAAACAAGTTGACTGGACATTTGTGGATTACTTGCATGCACCCTACAGAGTCTTCCTATGTTGCAGAGTTGGGATCAAATAAACAGTCCTTATGTCTGTGTTGTGTTGATGGACCATTCCAGATGCCAGATTATGGACCTGGAAGGAGCGAGTCCGATAGACACAAGCTTCCTTGGCTCTTGACTAGGGCTAGGTACAAAAATGAATTTTTCTGATTAAACTGGATTTTCTTTAATGGTCTGATATCTATGAGTAAACCAGCTGTAAGATGTGAAGAACATGGAGTGAACAGTGTGTGGGTTCTACTTTACTTAGTTTGTCCCTGCTGGGCAGAGAACACTAGCTAACAGCTGTCTGCAGATATCAGGCTGATGTCTTCTCAACATAAACAGGGCAGAAGAATTAGTGTTTTTCTGTCCTGTCTGTGCTCATAATGATCAATAAAGTGGACGTCTGTGGTTGAAGCATCTGCTACTGACAGTCCATGTGTAGCTGTATGGGATAGCTTTTTTTTTTTTTAAATGTACTGAATGTTGATGCCCTTGTAAGTGGGGCAGGTTTTTTATTGTTCTTGCTCAACTGTCTTGCTCATGTAGACCTGAAAAACATACAAGTGTCACGTTTTAGTTGTTATGCATTTTCCAAAGAAAATAAATACTTGGTCCACAATTTTATAACCAGGGAATGTGTTTACAGTTTAGCCCAGGATATGCACTTTACGTAGTTTGCGCTGAAGGAAACAATAGTGTTGTTCACTTGTTGAATGCAGAAGAAATTTAAGGTCTCGAGAAATTCTGAGAAGCTCTTTACACAACATTAGTATTTATCTGATTTAACTGAATCATAAGGAATCGAGTCAAAAGGACAATGTGAACTGGAATTGAATCAAATCATGTCAATCAAAGTCCTACATTTGTTTATCTTCCTCCTTTGTTGTTTATTGTAGAAAAACTTAAAAAAAAAAAAAACTTGTAGAGTTTTGCTGCAGGAAGATGCATCCTGGTCAATCACAAGAAAAAATGAAAATAAATCCTTTGGTCCACAGATTCCTGGTGGTGTCAGTCAGTGTCCAGGGATAGACAGGTTCTACTTCTGAAAACTGAACATGTCATTCTTGTGACAATTACATTTTTAAATTTACTAGCTAGTCTTTGTTGGTGACTGGTTCCCTCAGGTTAGTTATGATGGCAAAGTTGCTAGTTCTTGGTTGCAAAGGGGCTTGAAGGGTCAAAGGTGACAGACTCAGTGTTCTGGTTAAGTGGCCATGCAGGAGATTAAGATTTTTTATCTTGAAACTTGGTGTTTACAGGGCACTGTAGTTAAAATATGTTGCTGGTGAGAATTGAGGGGTTTGAGGGAAGTGCTCGCTCTGTTGGCCTGTCTTCTCTGAAACCTACACTCTGGATAGCATTACTTACCTTCAAACCCCCCCCCCCCCCCCCCCCCCCAGTTGACAAACCAAGGTCAGGAAATCATTTCCTTTGTGTTATTATATGCAACTGAATTTGTGTGTGTTTGTGTGTCCTTCTGACAGACAACAAGATCGAGTCTCTGATCCAGAAAGCAGATCAGGTGTTGAACTCTCTGTCTCAGAGTTGTGAAGGAGGAGACAATCCTGCAGATTCAGGTGAGACAAGTTGGCATCAAATTTGCATAAACACAGTTCAGATATGATACAAAAAGCAGTTTTGCTAACCATAATGGTGTGAAGGTTCAGTTTTAGTTTGTTCTCCACAGACCTATTGATGATGATGGTAATGATAATAAAGATAGTGACAATGATATCAATTATAATATCTGGTGTTGGTCCCAATTTATAATCAACTTGAATTAAAATGTTTTGACAGAAGTATGAGAAAAGCTCTTTGTTGTTGCTTTAAGTTGATTTGTTCATTGTGTGTAAGGAGCAGCTGTAATCAAGACTATTTCTGACAAAAAAAGAGAACATTTTAAAGATAAACTCTGGTTGCTAGCTCACAGTAAAAACTTCCCAGCCGCAAGTAATCTGATCAAGCAAGGTGATGTCAGTGGGTGGTTTTCACTGTGAAGCAACCGTGGAGGTTTTTGAAAAAACATTTTGATTGAGCTGCTTTCTTGTACAAATTTCCAATGCTGGTAGAGACTGCTAACAGTTAACAACATTGAACAGGTTGAGGAAAGGCTCAGTAATCTTGTCATCTTTGGTCAAAAGCAAAGCAAACCAACTTCTACCTTGCTATTGTTCACCTGTATTGAGTGTTAACACAGCAGCTGTGAGGTATCAGTGATGCTGTCAACTGCACCTTTACTTTTACTTTGAAGCACCTTGAGGACCTTTACCCTGAGGCAACCAGAGGACTTTTACTCTGATGCAAGTGAAAGCTTTCACTTTGAGGCAGCTGGAGACTTTTTGCTGTTAAGCAGCCAAAGGGTTGCTGAAATAGCTGGAAGGCTTTTATTGTGAAGGAAAAGGGTGACTTTTACTGTCAAACAGCTGCAGACTTGTTGCTTGGTTTAGTTTTGTTTGTGTCTAAATATCTCATTTATTATTCATTAATCTGCCACAACCAGAGAGACAGTAACAGTAAAATGTTAATTTCATAACACCATTGTTACATACAGAGATTTTCACATGTTTTCTACAACCATGTCATGCTCTTATTGTATAACTGATTTTGCTACTGTTGCTCTGTAGTTAGTCCAGTGAACACTGAGGAGCTGCTGTACAGTTCACCGTCACACTGTCCTTCGTTCACTCCGTAAGACCTATTTCCACTCATTTTGTTGAGTTCTGATGCACCAACACTGAACACACTGACCGTAGTTGTTGTTGAACCTGCAGGGACTCATTAGCAGCAGCAGCAGCACGGGGCAGCACAGAGGCTCTGACTGACAGAGGAGCTCAGGTAGATTTTACTGTCCTATTTAACTCCTCACCTTCACTGATTCGCTGCACTTTCTTCATTGTTACCTTTAATTTCGGGGCCCGAAAGATGCTGTCAGTCTATTTCTCTCGTTCATATGATAATATACAGACGGTGGATCAGTGAGATCTCAGCTGGGGATCCCACGTGTTTCTTATGACTTATGTGTAAATGATCCCTTGACAGATCCAGGATCACAGCGTCCACAGCAGTCACTCCCAGACATTGGGCTGCTGTCTCCATGGAAACAGCATCTGGAAGCAGCCTGGTCCAGTGGAAGCTTTAAAACAGATGCTATTCAGACTGCAGGCAGTAGAGTCAAAGCTTCAGCAACAACAAGAAGCATCAGTAGCTCCAACACTGACTGACAGGCTGCAGACAGAGAAGACTCCAGTGAAGCAGGTAGTCAGTCAGTCACAAACAGAGCAGTCCTCACTCTGCCTTCTGGGCTGTTTCATGTATCATAGAAGAAAATGCTAATATGTCTGTTGTTATATGGAGTTGTGTTTGTCTTGCAGAGGCATGAATGTGAAACAGAGCTTGAGAGTATTTCTGGTGGACCGTCACTACACAGGTACCTGACCCTGAACACATCATACATTTGATTTCTCATGAGAGGCCTGTACTACGAAGCAGTATTTAGGGTTAGTGAGGTAACTTGAGGTTTAATCCTGGGTTAGGGTTAGGTTAGTGGTTCATTTTTTACTGGGGTACATCGCCATCTTTCAACTTTTTACCAAAAATTTAAATAGATCACTGCTTTCACTCAGTGTTTATTGGGCACAAACCTCTGGCCAACGCGATTGCATTGATTATTGGAGTCTGCTGCTCTAAACTCACACTTAACTGGGCCAGACCAGCAGAACGAGCCCCTCAGAAAACCCAGGTAACCCAGTAATGAGACATTCTAAACTATGGGGTGGTGGGTTAGTTCTTAGAGCAGAAAACTCATTTTTGATTAATATTTCTGTCCTTAGAGCTCTGCATCACCTGAGCCGTCTGAAGCTTCTGGTGGAAGAACACAGAAAAGAAGAGGAAGAGAAGGATGAAGATGAAGGACGCTTCTCCTCTTCATCTGCTGACGGACTCATCTGCACTCAGCAGAAATCCTCCTGAAGCTGAGGGCCTGTTTATCAGAGCTGGGGTATTCCTGTCAGCGCTTGCTTCAGTCTGTGTTCTCACTGTATTCTTGCTGGTTTTGTCAGTCAGGCACTGAAGATGACAGTGAATCTGGATGAAGTCTGCTCTGGATTTGTATTTTAGATGAAAAGGTGTCATGCATCTGAACACTAACAAAGCACATAGACCAAAGCAGACTTATTAGGAGATATATGAAATGTGTGTTGACATTAAGTGAAGTGTTACAGACTGATGGAAGCTGTAAAAAACCTTAAGTACAATTGTCTGCTCTGATGGTTGGAACTTGGAGAATGACACTGACACTGAAAATAACCAACACGGCCAATTAAAGAAGCAGTCAGGGGTCAGGTGGGGTTTTTGTTTACTTTTGATGGAGCTAAGCTAGCAGTTTCCCTATCTTTCAGTCTTTGTGCCAAGCTAAACATGTCATCATTCTCATTTTGAACTTTATGCCTCAGTATGATTTGGATAGGAAACAGAAAATCTGATTATTGACCCAGAAGTATTTTTATTTGCTTTTGCTTCTAAACCAATGACTGTCAGTGTTTCTTATATTCAGAACCATTTCAGTGCCAAATCAGCTTTCAGGCAGACATAACCACAGCATCAAGAAACATGTATGTTGTAACAGATTTATCAGCTTGTCTTCAGCTGCTCTGAGCTGGTGTGTCCTCAGACAGCTCACATTAAAACATCTTACTTCGCTACCCTCATGGTGTTGTTTATGTATGTTTTTTGTTGTTTAATTTTATTGAGGATGTCTTGCATATTAGCAGGAGTTGGAATTTTTAAAAAGTGCTTTTCTTAGCTGAAACAGGTGCAAGATATCTCCAGGGTAATTTTCCCAGTCTTGATAGAGGTCCTCCAGAGCCCCAGAAGACACAACTGTTTCAACAGGCTGAGCAGGACCATGCCATGTGACAGCAGACGGTCTGATGTGAGATGTCATCAGCTGGTTTCACTTCACTTTTTCGTTTCTTCATTCACTTCATGTTCTGACCACATGTTTATCAGCCCGTCACTCCCTGCTGACATCACAGACTCCCCCGTGTGGTCAAATGTCACACTCTGCACGCCATCGCTGTGTCCTGACAGGCTGCTCACTGCACAGGAATCCACCTTCACCAGTCTGACCAACCTGTCGCTGCAAGCAACCGCCAGCATCTTCCCAGATGGGCTGAACACCACCTGGTTGGCACCCAGCGACCCAGCATCCACAGTGGCC
>BRZM01000011.1:7773313-7882184 GCA_033238685.1 Lates japonicus
AAGTCTGCTCTGGATTTGTATTTTAGATGAAAAGGTGTCATGCATCTGAACACTAACAAAGCACATAGACCAAAGCAGACTTATTAGGAGATATATGAAATGTGTGTTGACATTAAGTGAAGTGTTACAGACTGATGGAAGCTGTAAAAAACCTTAAGTACAATTGTCTGCTCTGATGGTTGGAACTTGGAGAATGACACTGACACTGAAAATAACCAACACGGCCAATTAAAGAAGCAGTCAGGGGTCAGGTGGGGTTTTTGTTTACTTTTGATGGAGCTAAGCTAGCAGTTTCCCTATCTTTCAGTCTTTGTGCCAAGCTAAACATGTCATCATTCTCATTTTGAACTTTATGCCTCAGTATGATTTGGATAGGAAACAGAAAATCTGATTATTGACCCAGAAGTATTTTTATTTGCTTTTGCTTCTAAACCAATGACTGTCAGTGTTTCTTATATTCAGAACCATTTCAGTGCCAAATCAGCTTTCAGGCAGACATAACCACAGCATCAAGAAACATGTATGTTGTAACAGATTTATCAGCTTGTCTTCAGCTGCTCTGAGCTGGTGTGTCCTCAGACAGCTCACATTAAAACATCTTACTTCGCTACCCTCATGGTGTTGTTTATGTATGTTTTTTGTTGTTTAATTTTATTGAGGATGTCTTGCATATTAGCAGGAGTTGGAATTTTTAAAAAGTGCTTTTCTTAGCTGAAACAGGTGCAAGATATCTCCAGGGTAATTTTCCCAGTCTTGATAGAGGTCCTCCAGAGCCCCAGAAGACACAACTGTTTCAACAGGCTGAGCAGGACCATGCCATGTGACAGCAGACGGTCTGATGTGAGATGTCATCAGCTGGTTTCACTTCACTTTTTCGTTTCTTCATTCACTTCATGTTCTGACCACATGTTTATCAGCCCGTCACTCCCTGCTGACATCACAGACTCCCCCGTGTGGTCAAATGTCACACTCTGCACGCCATCGCTGTGTCCTGACAGGCTGCTCACTGCACAGGAATCCACCTTCACCAGTCTGACCAACCTGTCGCTGCAAGCAACCGCCAGCATCTTCCCAGATGGGCTGAACACCACCTGGTTGGCACCCAGCGACCCAGCATCCACAGTGGCCATTACAGACACAGGCTTCCTTATGTCCCACAGGTTGACAACACCAGAGGAGTCACAGGAGGCCACGACATCACCAGCCAGGCTGAAGGTGGCGTGGTTGCAAGGATGCAGGTGTCCATGGATGGTGGTGGTGCAGACACCCAGCCTGGTGTCCCACAGTGCAAGGGTTTTGTCAGCTGAGCAGGAGAGAAGGAGGTTGGAGAAGGGCAGGAAGCAAACGCTGTTGACGGAGGTGGTGTGGCGACGCAGCGTGAGTAGACAAAGCTGGTTGTTCAGGTCCCACAGCTTGACTGTTTTGTCGGCAGAACAGGAAGCAAGGAAGTGGCCGCAGGAGTGGAAGGAGCACCCCCAGGTGGGCTGGCAGTGACCGGACAGTGTCAACACACAGCAGCCACGAGAGAAATCCCAGAGCCGCACCTGCAAGAGGAACGACTCAAGAATCAACAACAGGACGGGAGGACCAGGGTAACAGTTGGGTGCTTTTATCTGTCACCTCTTTGTGTGTTGTTGCAGCAGTGAGGTGGTAATGAAGCTGAACTTACTGTCGAGTCTCCGCTGGTAGTTGCCAGTTTTGATCCATCAGGGTGAAAACTGCAGCCAGACAACCAATCAGAGTGACCCTCCCCTGTCAGCATCATCTGACCAACCTGGCAACACATAATACATGACATCACATTACAGTTCATTAGCCAATCACCTGTCACAAAATGTAATTTTATTAATTTGTATATTTTTTCCTATTTTATAAGTCTGTCTTTTATTGCCCATTGTCCATTTTTTTGTTTTGGAATGTCAAATTACTCATTTTGTCTTTCATCTCATTTTGCCTGTGTATGTAAATCACAAAGTATCTACATGAATTCCACATTTTACTTTATTACCATCTCATCTCACTGTAATTTCTCAACACGTGACTGTAACTCATTTTGTTTTTGGAACTCTTTTTGTCTCATCCTGTATCAGCATGTAAATTATTTAATAGTTTGTCATCTTTTCACAATTTTATCTCTTTTCATGTTAAAACAAATCTTCTATTTTTACATCTGTGGGATGTAATTTTATCCCCCGTTGTCCTTCATTGTTACAGTGGCAAGAAAAAGTAAGTGAACCCTTTGGAATTATCTGAATGTATTCATAAATGTGCCTTAAATCATGATCAGATCTTCATCCAAGGTACAGTTCTGAACTGATAACGCACATATCAGTGTTTTGTTCTTGTCCATGTTGAAAACATCATACACAGTGTAGGTTGGAAAAGATATGTTAATACATTAACGTATGAAAGAACATTCAGACATTTTGAGTTTGTTATTCTCAAGAAGCATCCTCTAAAAATAAAATATATCAAAATAAAATAATCAAAAAATAAACAGAATTAAAATAAGATCTCAGAAGGCTGATGATGAAGGGTGGATGATTTTCAAAAAGCTAAAAGGGTTTACAGAGTAATTTCAAAGAGTTTAGATATTCATTGGTCCACAGTCAGAAAAATATAAATGAAAACTATTTAGTTCAGTGGCCACTCTCACTTTGTTCACCTAGCTAAGATTTCATCTTCTCTGATTTGAGGTTTTATCCCATCTTGTAATTTACAAAATCATTTCATCCCATTCCTCATACCTTATGATGACAACTTTAAAAAATATCTTACATAATCATATCTCATCTCATCTTGTCTCATCACACACAGATACAGTTAGGCCCAAAAATATTTGGACAGTGACACAATCTTCATGATTTGGGCTCTGCATGCCACCACATTGGATTTGAAATGAAACAACTACAACGGAATTGAAGTGCAGACTTTAAGGTTTAATTCAAGGGGTTGAACAAAAATATATGATTAAACATGTAGGAATTGTAGCTATTTTTATACAAACGATCCTCATTTCAGGGGCTCAAAAGTAATTGGACAAATAAACACAACCCTAAGTAAAATGTTACTTTTCAATATTTTGTTGAGAATCCTTTGCAGGCAATGACTGCCTGAAGTCTGGAACCCATAGACATCACCAAACGCTGGGTTTCCTCCTTTGTGATGCTTTGCCAGGCCTTTACTGCAGCTGTCTTCAGTTGTTGCTTGTTTGAGGGTCTTTCTGCCTTAAGTTTTGTCTTGAGCAAGTGAAATGCATGCTCGATTGGGTTGAGATCTGGTGATTGACTCGGCCATTGCAGAATATTCCACTCCTTTGCTTTAAAAAACTCCTGGGTTGCTTTTGCAGTATGTTTTGGATCATTGTCCATCTGTACTGTGAAGCGCCGTCCAATCAACTTTGCTGCATTTGGCTGAATCTGAGCAGAAAGTATGTCCCTATACACTTCAGAATTCATCCGACTGCTTCTGTCTTTTGTCACATCATCAATAAACACAAGTGACCCAGTGCCATTGGAAGCCATGCATGCCCATGCCATCACACTGCCTCCACCATGTTTTACAGAAGATGTGGTGTGCTTTGGATCATGAGCTGTTCCAATTCTTCTCCAAACTTTCTTCTTCCCATCATTCTGGTACAGGTTGATGGTCTCATCTGTCCAAAGAATGCTGTTCCAGAACTGGGCTGGCCAGTCAATTCTGGCCTTTCTATTTTTGAGGCTGATTAATGGTTTGCACCTTGTGGTGAATCCTTTGTATTTACTCTCATGAAGTCTTCTCTTTGTGGTAGACTTAGATACTGATACACCTACTTCCTGGAGAGTGTTCTTCACTTGAGTGGATGTTGTGAAGGGGTTTTTCTTCACCATGGAAAGGATTCTGCGATCATCCACCACTGTTGTCTTCCGTGGACGTCCAGGCCTTTTTGAGTTCCCAAGCTCACCAGTGCACTCTTTTTTTCTCAGAATGTACCAAACTGTTGATTTGGCCACTCCTAACATTTCTGCTATCTCTCTGATGGATTTCTTCCTTTTTTTTCAGCCTCAGGATGGTCTGTTTCACCTCCATTGAGAGCTCCTTTGACCTCATGTTGTGTGTTCACAGCAACAGCTTCCAAATGCAAACGCCACACGTGGAATCAACTCCAGACCTTTTAGCTGCTTAACTGATGACAGGTTAACGAGGGAAGAGCCCATGCAGCCTTGTTATTTTTTTTTTTGCAGCCTTCTGAGTCAATTGTCCAATTACTTTTGGTCCCTTGAAAAAGAGGCGGCTACGTATTAAAGAGCTGTAATTCCTAAACCCTTGCTCCAATTTGGATGTGAATACTCTCAAATTACAGCTGAGAGTCTGCACTTTAAGCCCATATTGATTATATAATTGTATCCTGAATATGTTTTCGTAAACAGCTAAAATAACAAAACTTGTGTCACTGTCCAAATATTTTTGGGCCTAACTGTAAATTACATCCTGTTTGTCCCACAACATCTTATTTTATTTATTATCTCATGAAAGATTTTTTTTCTGCTAAAAACATTTTCAAAAATCTTTAATTTCATCCCAAGCCATGTTTTGAAATCTTTTTCTCAGGTTGTTACATCAGGTGTGTAATTTATATTAATTATTTTCTTGTGTTATTTTAACAATTTATTTCATCTAGTGACTTGTATTTTTTCATTTTGTTCCACAACATAAATCATCTTTTCTCATCTCATGTCTCTTTACTCGACTTTGTCTCATCTCTTTATTTCTCTTAAAATATCTGATCTAATTTTATCACGTGTGTTTTCCTTGCTCACCTCATCTCATTTCATCTCATCTCACCTCACCTTACCTCATCTCATCTCACCTCACCTTACCCCATCTCATCTCATCTCAGCATCATACCTTTTCTCCATTGGCTGGCAGCACCCACAGCCTCCAGCTGCGGTCGTCACTGGCGGAGGCAAGGATCAGTTTCCGTGGATGGAGACTGATGCAGCTGATGGGCAGCTTATGGGCTCTGATGGAGCAGGACAGGCTGAAGGAGCCGGGGTTTTTCCATTTTTGAGATTTGGCCTGAGCCAGGTGAGGGCTCAGCTGCCTGCTGTAGATGGGGACCTGAGAGTCCCTGGACTGTCTGGTTATGGGACTTTTTGCTGATGATTTATCGGCGCTGTCGCTTCTTTTGACGCCTCTGCCTTTCTCGACTTTTTCCCGATTCAGTCTTGCGTCTGAGGTGTTTTGAACTCTGTCCTTTTCTAAAGTGATGAGCATTTTCTGCCTCAGAGCTGCTTGATATTTGTCGTCCAGCTGTCTCAGTGCTGGTTCATAGGACTCCAGGTGTCTCTTCAGCTGATTGAAGTCCTCGATCAGCCTGTTTTTATCCTCAGCAACTTGTCGGTACTGCAGCCGGTGGAAACCTCTCTCCCTCTGCGTCCTGACCAGGCTCTCCCCCACCGCCAGCACCTCCTGCCTGAGCTGCTCCGTCTCTCCGCGGACCCTCTCCAGCTCGCTCTGGAGGAGCTGTGAGTGTGTGAGAGCGTCAGGGATGAAGAAGACACCTGTCGTCGGCGTCTCTGGCATCAGGGCTTCTGTCAGGTGTTTCTGTGCTGAGCTGTACCACTCGGCCTCAAAGCTGCTCAGAGTCCGACTCAGGCCAGCTCTTCGGAGGAAGTTCCTTAGGAAGTCATCCACCACCTCCGGGATGTTGCGGATGATTTGTGGTCCAGATCTTCCAGATCTTCTCCTGGCAGCAGTGGTGGAGGCAGCCTCCCTCAGTGCTTCCTCAAAGTTTTCCTCCTCAACACCTCCCCTCTCCTCCTCCTCCTCTGAGAAAACCTCCTTTTTCTCTTCCTCTGCTATTTCTTTCCTCCGAGCTGACATTTTCTCTCCTCTGCCTCTGTGCTTCTTGTTTACTTGTTGCTATGGTAACTGTACATAGATCCGCTGAGTTCTACTTTCAGAGATACCTCAGCAACTGTGACATCCCAGATCTTTTCTTTTCTTTTTCTAGAAATTCCTGATCTGATTCATATGTAGAGTATTTGTAAGTTGTTTAAATGGTATATCTATATATTGTGTGCTGTAAATGGAGACTTTTTCATGTTTTCATTTCTTTCTGTTTTTATGATGCAGCCAGTTACTGCAGCTACTCCTGTTTTTCTGTTGTTTTTGTTTGTTTGTTTGTTTTTTTGTTGTTGTTGTGATCAGTGAACAGCGACATCCAACAATACACTGGCAACAAGTCTAAGTATAGAAAGTAAAAAAAAAATAAGTAAATGGAGGCAAAAGTCACAATGAAAGTATTAAAATGCGCCATAACAACTGGAGCTTTTGAGACATTTTACAGCCAAAAGGTCTTGACTTCTCAACCTCTGAACAGTCTGAGCTTGTTATATGTTGTTGTTGTTGTGATGAAATTGTGAGGTTGTAATTGTAATGAATATTGGCACTTTGCCCTTATTTAGGCTAGGCCTACATGTTGTTTTTCTCTAACTTTTAAGAAAAGATGCACTGTTTACCTGATGACCTGGATGGCTGCTTCTTTCTGTTTTAAATTGTTTTACAGGTTTTGATTCCACTGGATGGTCATTTTAAAGGCTGTAGTTTGTACTACTGTTGAAATGCATTAAGCAGAGAGGTGGTGCCTCACTGATACAAATGGAAAGTGGGAAAATTAGAGAAACGCCTGTCACCTGTTAAATTAGAAACTACTCATATGCAACAAAGCAGGTAAATATGTTTTGACTTTTACATTAGAAATCCTTGATTTATATAAGTAATACCTGCAAAACAGTTAATTTGAGAAAAATTAAGAATTAGCATTTGTATCACTGATCTCTTGAATTTAAGAACAAAGTTTGTCAGGATGTAACAACTTACACATTTACATACTACGCTTACAAATGTTGATGGTTAAATTCACAGTGATTGTAATGCTGTTGTCTGTCAGAGGGCGCTCTGTGGTCACTACTAGCTGTCTACGTCACATGAACTCGTCACATGACTGTCAGGAGTAAAACACAACAGGAAGAGGAATCCTCTTTGTTGCTGCAAATATTTTACATTTTACCGCATCCAGAAAATGATAGCGGAGCAGCTCTATGCTCCTGAGGTTACTTGGATCTAAATAACGTCCATTCCGTCGTCTTGGGTTGAAGGTTTTGTGCGCTGGAAATTAACTGGCTCAACATAATCCTGATATCTGCCGAGGTACGTACACATTTAAGATACGATTTACAAACACGATCTGCCCGCTAACTGTCAAAGCATAAAAATCATTCATTACACACCACATCTCTGCAGTAGTAGTAGTAGTCAAATTCAACACAAGCAGCGGAAATGTGACTTCATATAGCGACGTTACCAAAGTTTGGTTTTAGCTAAAGTGTAGAGTGAATGCAGCTGTTGGCTTATTTACACGTGTCCCGTTTTATGACATTTTGGAATCACTACATCTCACTGTGAGATTCTAGCAGACAAAACTTTGTTTTATGTTTTACACCTTTAACATAGAGCAGTTTCATATAGGCAAAGCTTTGAATATACAGCTGTAGTGATACAACGTCCGGTTAATGCTGTTCTAACTCTGCTGTGCATTAAGTGTACAGTACTCTGAGATCTCTAGACGTGCAGTGGCCCGAGAAAGTATTCAGACCCCTTCACCTTTTGCACACTTACATGTGTTGTTTGTTTGTTTAATTGTAAGTATATAATTGCCATTTTTGCCCACCAGTCTACACTCAACCCAGAATGACAAAGTGAAAGAATTGTGGTAAATTCCTTAAAAAATCAAAAAAATTAAAACCTCGTTTACAGAAATATTGAGACCCTTTGCTGTGGCACCCCAGACTGCACACAGCCTGGAAGCTCGAGTGTTTGAGGGAGCAAACTTAGAGTGGTGCAGTGGTTTTCATCAGGTTTACAGTTATCTTGTAGGCAGAACAAAATGGAATATATGGTATATGCTGGGTTGGCAAATTTCTTAAAAATCACCTAAAACTTCTCATTTGCAGAATATTCAGACCCTTTGCTGTGGCACTCCAAATAGTGCTCAGGTGTGTCCTGTTTGCTTTAATTATCCTTGAGATGTGTTTAGACCTTAATTGGCATTGGCAATTGAAATTTACCAAAACACTCACTATGTCATTATAGGTTATTGAGTGTAGACTGATGGACAATATAGATATAAATCTATGACACAATAAATTGTGCAAAAAATTAAGAGGTCTGAATACTTTCTGAAGCCACTGTATCTTTCTTGAGAATAATATGTTCTCCTGTGCTTGACTGCTGTTGTGTTTTATGCAAGGTGTTGTTTTTTTCTGATTCCTCTTAAAGTTGTTTTGCTTCACAAGCTGACTGTTTTATGTACACAAATCCAATCACAGCACATGACTGACTGTGTATGGTCAGAACAGTTTACCTGACAAACTACAGAAGACAGACAAACAGATCAGTCTTCATCATTCTTAGTGGTTGTAAATAAACAAGAAAACGGTGTTATTTGACTGTGTGAAACACTGTATTATATTATATCTTGCAGGGTCAGAGGTCACCATGGGGTCAGCAGTGGAGAGGACAGATGAACATGTGAGGGAGTATCTGATCTACCGTGGCTTTACCAGCACTCTGAAACACCTGGACAGTGAGGTCAAAGCCGACAAGGAGAAAGGCTTCAGGGTACAACTGATGGAAATTTGGATGAATATAGTTTTGTTTGAAAGAGTTGTTTAATGGTTATTATTCCTAATCTAAGAATGGGATGTTTGAGAGACAGATTCTTTTCAGAAGGGATGATTCTTGGATTTTAAAATCATCTTTCCTGCAGGTGGATAAGATCATCGATCAGCTGCAGCAGTTCATTCAGAGCTTCGACCTGTTTGGTCTGAAGGAGTACTGGCTTTACCTGGACAGACGTCTGTTCTGCAGACTGGAGGATGTTTACAGATCCACCGTCAACAAACTGAGAACCAGCCTGTACAGATACTACGTCATCAACACCATCCAGGTAAAATTCTGCTGAGAAATTAACCAAATCATACAGTATATTTCTGAAATAGAACAACAGTTAAACATCTCCAAAAACTCCTCTATTCATTCATTCATCTAGAAAGGAAACCTGGAGAAGACTCAGGAGTTTTTCCAGAAACAGGCGTTGGAGCTGCAGGGTCAGGCCGAGTGGCGCGATTGGTTCATCCTACCATTCATCCCTGCCCCTGAGCAGAACCCTGCCTTTTCACCGTATTTCTCCCGGCAGTGGGCCGACACCTTCCTGGTTTCTCTGCACAACTTCCTGTCGGTTCTCTTCCAGTGTATGCATATCCTTCGGCTGTGAAGTTACAAACAAGATCACAGTTGATCTAGTTTTTACTGTAGCTAGATTAGATGTAATAGTGAAGATGTTGTCATTTATGTCTGAGCCTCTAGAGGATGGGACGCTGATCCACTGTGTCTGTGTGTCATTTAAACTCTGGATTTCCTGGTTTCCAGTCCTTAACTGTTTTCCACCCCAGCCTGTCCTGCTGAGTTTTGATGCTGAAGTCCAGAGGACAACCAGCCTGACAGAGGAGAACGAACAGCTCCGGCAGCTGGTGAGAAGAAAACCATAAAATAAACTCCAAACAGTGTTTCCAGTTCTATAGGAAATATTTAAATACATTTTTAATAGAACAAATAATTCAAAAAGGAAATTCAAATTTCCCTAAAGTCACATCATATGGTTAAAAAAGTTACGTTGGGAAAAGTCATATATATTGGTCTAAAAATGTCTGATCATTTTTTTAAATTCTCTGTAATTTGGTTAAAAAACATCCCATTGTCTAGTATATAGTATATGTAAGTTTTATAAATTAATGAAAAGTCCCAGTATTTGTGAGCTTCATGAGATTCAACACGACATAACTAGCCCATAGTGACATTTAACGAATGTTTCGACGAAATTTTAAGAACAGTCCTGTCCCGAGGTTGAATAATTTTGTTGAGTTTGTACTAGGGCTGCACGATTAATTATATTAAAATCGCGATCTCGATTCAGATATCTAATTTCTAAATGACAATGATTCTGCTTCATTTTCATCAGGGACACCCGCTGCATCAAAACGAACGCTGCTATTTCTCTCAGCCAATGACAATGTGCCATTATACCATGTGATTCAGAGCAGCAGAAACTCAAATAAACCCGGCGAGAACGAGTGAGTGACAGCGGCTAATGACAGTGTGAGGTCAGACGTTGTAAATCCAGAAGAAAACCCCGCCGCTAGTTAATTCTACCATTTTCTCTTTTTCAATTCTTTCTCTCTCTCCCTCTCGGCTCAACCAGGTATTCTGCAACTTTCTAATATTTCAGCAGCGGCAGTAATATTCCCGCGGAGGGCCGCCGCTACAAAATGTATGAAGCGAAAACACCGCAGACAGACACTGTCAGCTGGTTTTAACTCGTCTTATCACCGGTATTCTCGTAGCGGGTGTGCAGCAGGCAGGTAGAACTCACCTGACACTGGAGCAGAGGGAATCAGAGCGAGTCACACTGCCTGTATCGCGCTCCATTTTCAACAAGTAAAGTTAGTTTTGTGCTTTGGTCATTTTAAGACAAGATGTGGTTGTAAAGTTTACAGCCTGTCACACCGTTGCTCCTGCAGTGCTCTGTGTGTGAATTCTGAGGCAGCTAAAAAAAAGAGTAACGTCCACTGACATTCTGAGAGTCAGATCAGGGTTAGGGCTGGGTACCGAATTTCGGTTCTTTTATGGCACCGACCGAAATGCTTCAATACTACCCGGTATTGAAAGATGCGTTGTGTTTCGGTACCAAGGAGTTAATCACGTGAACAAGATCTGCTAATACTGCCGGCGATTGGCTGTAACGTCACACGCGGTAGAGGCATGCAGGAAATATACTTACGTGGTTACGCCCACAGACGCGGTTCACGTGAATCTGTGTTGTGAACTACAGTGTGTGTGCGTGTGCGCGATGCAATATTTGCAGAAAGGACATCGTTGCTAAGGCAACCCGACCAGTTTGATCAAGCATTTGAACGTGTAGGGAAACAATTTACGAGCAGAAAGTTGCTCCCTGTTCAACTGCACGAAGATTTAAAGGTCCTTAGTATGCAACAGTGAGCATTAGACACTGGCTTGTCACTTGTTTGCAACAGTTCTTTGCACTGAAAAATAATTGTTGTATATCTTTTATGTTAGAAAACTGCTTTGAATGGAAAAATACCAAAGCTGAAAAATAAAACTCAAGATATGTAATGTAATTTTCTTTGTTAGAATTGATTTTATAAAATTGGTATTGAAAAAAGTATCATTCAGGAACCGGTATCAAAGTCAAGGAATCGGTACTGGTATTGGAAAATATTTGAACAATACCCATCCCTAATCAGGGTACTCCTGACTAATGTATCGAATAGTTGACATTTCGAGGGCAGCCTTAGAACCTTACACAGTTGATTACCATACCTGACGAGCTCCCATAGACACAAGGAAATTACAGACTCGATCAACTACCACTTAGCCAAATATTCAGTTCTATTCAATTTTATTTATACAGTGCTGAATCACAACGGAGGTTATTTCAAGGCACTTTTCATATAGGGCAGGTCTAGACCATACTCTCAAAATGTGGCCTGTCCTATATCAGGCACCATTACATTTTTTTGTTCCGCTTCCTTGTGTATCGGGTAAATTGGTGCAAAAAACATGTTGGAAAAAAATCGTGAGAGAATAGTGATTTCAATTCTCAGCAAATAAAATTGTGATTCTCATTTTTTCCAGAATCGTGCAGCCCTTGTTTGTACTAACTGCCCCATGCCTGGGTTTAGTTAGATGATTGTGGTGTAGATGGATAATGTTAAATCTGACCTGTCTGTTGTGTCGTATCTCGTCCAGCTGTTTGCCCTGCAGACCGAAAGTCGGGACCAGAGGGAAGGAGACGAAATGGTCCACCACAAGCTGCCGGCGTATGTCCAGAACATGGACCGTCTTGGAGACACTGAGCTGTGAGACACTAACATCACTGTATTTACTGATGACTGACTACAACTAAGGTGGCTGCCATTCTGTCAGTTTTTTAAATGTTCAGTGTGTTGAGTCTTGATTTAAAAGACAGTCGAGAAGATGCCAAACCTATTTATTGGACCAGGAGTTGGTATGTTTGTAACATGCCTGATCCCATTGACTCCATAGAATTGGTCCTCCCTCTGTGCATCCAAGATGGCTGCCATGTTTCAAATGAAATGGAAGTATTATTTTTCTGATATATTAAAATCTCTGGATAAGAACAGTGCAAAACGAAGCTTATCAGATATAAATTAAGTTCTAGTTTTCTATCAGTTTAGGCACTTACATATAAAACCCTCCAGAAAGTGCATGATGTATTGTATGCAGAAGGCAGCCATCTTAAATCTTCTGCCTAAATTATCTTTCAATTTATTTATTTATTTCTTGCAGTTTAGTGCTTTTCGTCCTGATGTTTAAAAAAATCAATTTTTTTTACCATCAATAACAGGACACACAGGTTTCTGACATTGGCATTTTAGCTGTTGTTTTTCAGTTTTACCCCACTGCATTGACTGACTGTTTTATTTCTAAAACTTAATATGTTGACCGCATGGAATAGAACTCTTTGTTACCTGAATTTTAGACCTTAACATGGCTGAGCTCCTGCTGAGTGAAGAGTGGTAAAGTTCTTAGCTAAAGCTAATGAGAAGTTACAAATATCATCTGAGTTCTCTCTGAATTTTGAGAACGAAGTAGAAAATTTGAGAATAAAGTCAGGAAATCGGGGGTAAAGCCAGAGAGGTCAGATGTGTAAAACCGAAATAAGAATTAATTGTTAAATTAACGTAATTACTGATGTTTTTGGCGTTTATCTTGTTCCGTAGAAACAGAAGCATCATGACAAGAAAGCATGATGGTGAGAGTGGGGCAGAATTTGAGGAATTTTTATTTTTATTTTTTTAAAGATGTGTGAAGTTGTAACAGGCTGTCATTCAAAAACCTCTTCATCCCAGAGGCACTTTTAGAAGACTTTTCAGGCACTTTAAAGCAGACAAAACTGCTGATTTATTATGTGTTCGTTCATATAAAATATATATTTAAAAGGCTTTTAACTATTTTATTGTTAATGATACAATATTTATGCTGTTTTACACTGTGTGCTGTGATGCAGTTGATGTTGCCAAATAAACAATTCACCTGATGAATTGTTGTTTCTTGTCAGTACGGTCCATTTAAAAAAAAAATTCATTTAGGGTTTTGCTGACAGAGAGATGTAGAGTGGGCTGTCAAATACAGGACACTCTAAAATTGATAGCACAATACAACATAATGATATATTGAGCATAAAACATGAAAATTAGTATTATTAGATAACAATTATGAAGCGCTTGAAGGAACATAGTGATTTGAAAAGCCCAAGCTATTTAGGCAGGTCTTCCTGGAGGTGAGGAGCGCTGACAGCTAAGCCACGGTACCCTTTAATCTCAAATGTAGTTTCTATTCTTAAATCTGTTGTGTTCAAGGAAACAAGCAGGTTCTTGTCCGAGGACCTTAGGTTGGCTAGAGGTTGATGAGGGGAGAGAAACTCTGCAATGTAAATTCAAATCATAACCATTGTAGTAAGGCTAAAAGCGGCTTTAGGTAAAAGTGTTGCAGCTTTTCCACTTGGCGGGAGCCAGTTCTATGCTTTCTTATGGAAGATTTAAAATGACTAAATGAAAACAAGGAAAAAAGTGAAACACAATACCCATTGTAATATATTGTATATTTCCTTTATATGTGTTAATTTACTGTGTCATAATTAAGTGAAAACATTTTTAAACTGACAGCTATTCAGATTTTTGTCATCTTCAATAACTGAATGAATTTGTTTTTGGTGTTGTGATTTTATTTTAATGTGGAATGTAAAATTCATTTCACAATGAATAACAATTCATTCAGTTATTAAAAATAAAAAGCCAAATATATGTCCTTTGAACAAATATTTTCATTCAATTTTGACACGGTAAATGCGCACATCAAAAGGAAATGCATATAACAATGTGTGTTGTGTTTTACTTTGTTTCTTTGTTTTAGGTATTTTAAACCTTCCGCACTGTCTGGTTTTAAAATAACATTGCAGTAGATGGATGAGCTTGCTGATATTATCTACCAGAGACAGATATTATAGTGTTACAGTCTTTATATTTATCCCAATGACTCTCACACCAGAAGGGGAGGCAGAACGTATGGCGGTCATAGTTTTACTGTAGACGAAAGTGATAGAGGAGTTTAGTTTGTGCATCTCTGAAGTCACAGAGGTCTGTTGCTCTTTGATCACTTCGAGTGTTGAGTAAAAATTCTGAAGCATGGGATAAGATAATAGAGAGGACAAAGATACCAGCATTGAAAATTTACATGGCAGTTGTTTACATTCCTGTCAGGATTAATACACATATAGAGTTTGGTGTCATCGGCATAGCATTTAAATTAATACAATGCTTGAAATTAATGACCTCTAGTTGTTACATGTGCAGACAGTTCTTCAAGGCTCTAGACAAATTTAACAGGCCTTCAGAATAAACTGAAAAATCACAATCTTACATGTTTCTCAGAAAAAATATCAGAAACCCAAGTTTTTCCATATGAAGCAGCAACCAAAACATTTTTGGTCTACAATTTTTTTACAAATATGTAACACATATGTAAAAAGACAGATTTCCATGATGTTTGGATTTTCAACAATGATCACACACAAAAGAAATACATAAAAGTAACTCCAATCTTTGCATGCAACAACATAAAGTATGGCATCAGGTTGGTATATGGCAGGAATTGTAAGACATTAAATTGTACACCAGTTTCTTCTAAAACAGACAAGAAGAATAAACAACAATATAAGGTCCTATTTGTGATTTGTGATAGATAAACCAAAGTATTGGACAAATAGAAATTTTGCATATCCATCCAAGAGTTGTTAGGACATTTTACCCTTAACCACAAATGTTGACCTGATGATGTAGCTACATGAAAATTGCCTAAGACTAGAAATCACATACATTCAGTGGTAATCTTCTATACATAACAAAACTACAGAAGTCGAAGTTGTTGTTACTGCAGACATTACTCTTTCTGTTGTTGCATCAGCAACCACTGATTCCTTTGTACATTAGAATAGGTCTAAGAAGATATGGTCCTGTAAGCAGTTTTCTGTCAGCAGATGAGGTTGAAATGTATATAAAAATGAGCTGCTGTGAGCTAATGAGATGAAGAGTTGTTTGGGCTAACATCAAATCTAATATACGTCACTGAGGTAAGTGACACATTATCTGTCGGTCCTGCCATGGAAAATTACTTTGACCTTGCTGTATCACAGGTTCTGACAACTGCTCGTGGTCACCTACAGCAGAAGCATTACAAATTTCACATTTAAAAAATACATTTTAAAATCTACTGCTACTCAGCAAAACCGAAAACAAAACAAACAAAAACACCTCCAAACTCTCAACCATTAAAGGTGAATTTTTGCACCTTTATTACAGAGTCAACAGTAAAGAGATGACAGAAACTGATGGAAAAGACAGATGGGGATTGACATGCAACAAAGCTCCCTGGCTGAACTTCAAGCAGGGACATTGTCGGTTCCTAGCTGGCTCCTTAAACCCTTAAGGCCACCAACAAAATGTAAACGTAAAATTTTCTTTTCACTTATTTCCTCTACAAGGAAACATTTAAGACTCAGTGCCACCAGCATTTAAAAAAGCTAATAGTGAATAAGCCCATGGTAGTGCAGCACATCTGTGCAAATCTTTTGCATTCCAGTTCAAATTTTGTAACTTTGATGCTCGAGTTTGCACCTTTGACCAATAACATGCTGTCGTGACAGCACTAACATTTGCTAAGTTGAAGAGCTCCTGTGACTGACCAGCACCAGCATATTTCCAGCTGGCTAGTGTGCTAACGTGCTAGCGTGCTAACATGCCAGCTACAGTAGTAGTAACTAGCCCTGCTAGCGGTCTCTCCGTCATGACTGTGAGTACAAAAGGAGAAAGATAACATGAGTAGTTGCATTTTCACCCACCTGCTTTTATGCATATTTTCATTTTGTGCATAAAAAACAAAATATTTGAAATATCACAAAAAAGGTTTGAAGAAGAAAATGCATTGATGAAAGCAAATGGAAACAGACTAAGCAAACTAATGACTTACTGTACATGAAGCCTCGAACATCCACTGAAGCTTCAACACCACTGAGGAGACAAAAAAATAGCAGAAATAGTAGACTTAAAAATCAGATCAATGATGAGACCATAGTTTTACTCCAATTACTACATGAAACAAACAAACAGAAATGTCATATTTCCATCACATTTTCTCCATGGTTTTACAACATCTGAGGTTTGACTGGCGCTTCACTAATTACTAATCTGATAGTGCTTTTTTCTTCTACAATGGTTTAACAATAACTTGCTGGAGATTTAGCACCACCAGATGTTTATTTTGTTGAAACAACTCATAATATTCACTGTAGTGGATGGAATAGGAATTAGAATTTAATTAGAATTTGTGCTAGATTTGGATGGTAAACTTGCTAATAACAAGGCAAATGCACAACAGCTGATTTATGGCTCAGTTTGTATTTCTGTACTGCTGTTGGATCCTTGTTCTACAGTGGAGTTAATTCACCATGCTGATTTGTAGTGCTCTGCTTTTGGAAGGTTACTCCAGATCAAAATGAGAGGAAGTGCTCATGGGTAGAACTGGGACAAAGTTTTTCCAGCTCTGACCAATCAGTCTCTGCATGTTCCTAAATCTTGTCTTCATTATAGCTTGGATTTGTTTGTACTCACTCAATAATTTTAATGTTATACATTTTTCACTCTTGTTGTCTTCTTCCACCTTCTTAGAGACTTGGTGTCAAGCCAACGGGCAGTCAGCACCGCAACCACTCCCTCTAGAAACTTCTTCTCTACATTCCTACCACAGGGCCGACGCACTCCAGGGAAACCACCTCAAGTCACCACTGGGTCTTCACCAAGCCAGGTAGCGGTGAACAGGAAGGACCCACTAAGCAGTCAGGTGAAAGCAAGTTGGGGAAGTAAAAGCTCAGCATAACTGTAAACTGAACTTCTCTGAAAGTGGACCACACCAGCTTCTAAATTCTCAAATTTCAAAACCACTTGATGGGAAGTTTGAAAAACTAGTTTTCAGAGTGCTAGTGTTTTTAGCTGCAGTTCACTACATACTGCTCCAAGAAAACACTGTATTGAAGTGAATGGGAAAATCCCCAACTTTCTACTCTACTCTCTACAATTAAATAGTAGTAGTAGTAGTAATAAAGTTCAGCTCTAAGGAGATAATTTACCTTATTCTGATGTAAATGGAGATTTTGAGAGCTACCATCCATCTATTTTAAGGAAATCACAAAGAGAAACCAATGTTGAAAACCCCTTAATCTGTGTGAGGCCTGCTGGAAAGCAAGTACTGCACTGGCTATATCCCACTGGCTGGTCTGATTGGGCGCAATACTGATGTTTCAGTTGTGTTTTTCTACATTTATATTTGTAATCTCCTGTTATGTGTGTCCACACCATTGTGAGTGGCTGCTAGAATTCTGACCTGAGATCATTTTTAAAAATCTAAAATTAATTTGTCTTTTCTAGCCCACAAGGTCAAAAGAGACAGTCCAAACTAAGGACATAAAAACAGTTGCCAGCCAGACATCAAGTAGTGAACCTGCAAGCTCGCAGTCCCAACAGTCAACAAACCAGGCAACAAACCAGCCAACACATCCCAGACACAAGAGAATCCAGGAACATGAGAAAGAAAGGAAGGAGCTTTTCTCCAAACCAGCACCACAGGTACCTGAAGAATGATTTTGGTGAAGTTTAGCTGTGGTCACACCTTTTTACTAAATCTGATGGATATGCCTGTTGAGTCAGTTTGACACTTTGCGAAACAAATGTATTTGTTTTCTTGCCAAGTTAGATGAGAAGATCAATGCCACTCCTACAAATGTTTGCTGAAGCTGGATTTATACTTGTGTTGGGGGGTTTTGCTGTACATAGTGCTCCAAGGTTACACCATATGCTACGCCATAGCTGATGCTCATGTACCGCAAAAATGTAACTGTAAATGCTACTATGACTGGTCGCTGACTTTGTGTACACTAATTGCATCCTTTCATGTGTTGTTCTCAGACACCAGAGAAGAGGGGGGAGGCAGGGGAGGTAGAGCCTCCTGCCGAGACCTCCAACGAACCAACTGACTCCTCCTCGTCGAACAGCAAGAGCTGTGGAGGTGGCACAGAGGGGCAGGGTCTGTCAGCAGAACAGCCTTTCATCAAACTCAGCCAGGAGGAATATGGAGAACACCACTCCTCCATCATGCACTGCAGGTCTGCCTTCAGCACTCCCCCAGTTCAGTTTAAGTGGTCAAACTGGGCCTCACCCCTTCCTTCTCACAATACCTCAAACAACTATGAGCCTGCTTGGTTTCTAAACAAAGTAACAGATTGAACGTCATCTGAGAGAATCAAGATTTTAACTACAGCTTGACAACTTTAACTACAATTCAATGAAGACAAAACCCTTTCCTCTTTTCATTCATCCATCCGTCCTTCTGTTTTCCAGGGTTGACTGCTCTGGTCGCAGAGTTGCTAGTTTGGATGTAGATGGAGTCATCAAGGTAAATCCATTTTATGATGGGGTTATGTTAACATAGAAAAGAAAAATTATACCACTACAATTACATGAGTAATTGTAATTGAAATGCATAATAAAGTCCTCCTCCTCTCCCTCCTCCCTAGGTGTGGTCATTCAACCCAATCATACAGACTAAAGCCACCATCATGTCCAAGTCTCCTCTACTGTCTCTGGAGTGGGCCACCAAACCTGACAGACTGGTAGGAACAAGAGACACAGAGTGCTCATTAACTGAGCACAGAGACATTAACAGTAATAGTGGGGTTTCTATTAATACTTTAACCCAGTAAGGGCAACAGTATTAACATGATTACATTCAGTCATCAGTAAAATGCTGAACTCAGACAATAACCTGTGAATAACCTGATTACTAAAATGAACATTAACAGGCAGATTCTGTGAGACATTCTACAATTAATGGAATAAAATTATTTTATTGGCTCTATTCTGTTATGAAGCAAAGTTTGGATGACATGCCTGTCCAAACGTTGTGTACTTTAGTGTGTATAAATGTAAACATGGAAACCCAACACAATGTTCAAGATTCAACACAGCACAACATAAGATTTGGGTTATAGGTTATAGCGAAGGCTAGCATAAGTCTCCAGGGAATTAATGTATGTCAATGAAATGTCCCCCTGAGTAACAAAAACAAATGTGTGTGTGTGTGTGTCTATATGTGTGTCTGGTCAGTTGTTACTAGGCAGCGGTGTTGGCACAGTGCGGCTGTATGATACAGACGCCAAGAAGAATCTTTATGAGATGAACATTGATGAAACTCATCCACGGTACTGTATAAAGTAACTACTGCATGTAGTGCTGTAAAGTGAATGTCTACAGCTGATAATACACGAAAACAAAAAAACAAACAAACAAACAAAAAAAACACATGACCTAATAAGAACAGGTAACCATTTTGGGAAATACTCTTATTTGATTTCTCCAGGGTGGTTAGCACTAGAGATAACTTTGTTGTCACACACCAGATAAACAGCCTAAATTAGCTAGTTTTGTGGTGTTGCGTATTTGTGATAGGTAAAACCAGATACAAACAGCATGTAGCTCTTATAAAATGAGCTGAATGGATTGTACTAGTGTTAATATTGGATTTTATTCTACGTAATTACCATTGGTGGTGCATTTGCAGTCATTCTGCCAACAGTTTGTTGACAAAATTCTTTTCACCAAGTGAAAGATATTGTTGGTGTCAGAAATTCCTGACACAATCACTTTTTCCCATTCAGCTGCTTGTAATGACGCTTTAAACTACATTCAAACTATATGCCACGCAAATGTGACATGAGTACACTGCTGGGGTCGGAATGTGGTTAGCCTAGCTTAGCATAAAGACTGGAGGCAGGGAGAAACAGCTAGCCTGGCTCTGTCAAAAAATGCACCTCCAACATCATCTCTAAAGTTCACTAATTATCATTCTGTATTTGTGTCAAATGTCAGCATGCTAACATAAATTGTAATTGTAGCATGCTAACATACACACTAACAATACTGAAATGCAAGTCTCAGGTGTAATGTTTACCATGTTAACCCTTTTTAATTTAGAACATTAGCATGCTAACATTTCTTAATTTGTAATAAACAGAAAGTAGAGTTGAGCCTGATGGAGATGTCATTAGTTTTGAAGATATTTGTTCATAAACCACAGTTTGAACAAATACAAAACTTTGAGGTTTGAATTGTGGTGCTAGCTGATGATAATATTGCTGTGATTCTGATAATAATACGACACTTCTCTGTCTCTCAGTATCTTGTCCTTAGCCTGCAGTCCTAGTGGCTCATCATTTGTATGTTCGGCGGCAGCTCTCAGTCGATCTGGAAATATTGACTCTGTTCCTCGACTCCCTATACCGGTGTCTGGACAGTTGCTGCTCTGGGACACCAAGACTGTCAAACAGCAGGTAACTAATCAGCTAGTTCAGCAACAGTTATTTAGCTAACAAGGTAGTGCATCAGAGCACTGATGCAGAGTTAAGAGTACTCCAAAGATCCACTGGTTATAAAACAGTTATGGAAATTAAATTATCACTCAATACAAACTAGAAACGACAACAGTGCTCTACGACAAAAATATATTAATGTTGAGATAAGAAAAATAATTCTCAAATGTAAATTTGTCTTACAAATTAATAATAATTCCTAAATTAAGACTAAAGGCCAAACTATAAGCAGTATGTTTTTTGAACCATTTTTGGTGGCCTTCAGTCGCCTGTCTCATAGGCCTGACACACTTCTATGTTGAAGTACCATAAACTTGAGAGGGACAGTGGGAGAAAGTGGAGATGCCCTGTCCATTGGCTGATGTCTGTCAGGTGGAATTCTACTATCCTCCATTTGCTTATTAGCACTAAACAAAGTGTAGCTGAGACTGATGGGAATGTTATTAGTTTTGCAAGTAATAATAAATGTGCTGGACAAATTAAAATGTCCACGTGATGGAAGTTAATGGATCATCAAAGTGATTACAGATCATCAGGATATCATACCAGACTATGAACATCTGTATCAAATATCATCATAATCCAGTCAATAGCTATCAAGACATTTCAGTCAAAACAAAACAAAACAAAAGTCAAGCTGCTTGGTGGTGCTATAGGAAATATCAGGAGATCAATAAAGTCATCCTCTGGGACCAATGAAAGTCTGTAAAACTCCCTAGAGCCATGCTGCTAGTATTGCTAAAAATCATACTGAAAAATCATAATGTGTTAGTCTAGCTTTAGTTATGAACCACACAGCTTTGAACTACTAAACCTACTAAAGAAGGAGTGAAAAGACACCCTATCATGTTAGTATTTTATCATGTTAAAATGCTAAGATTTCTAAAGTTAGCATTAGGCTCTACACACAACTGAGCCATGCTAATGTATATCGCACTAACATGATAGATTGTTAATGCTAATCATAATGTTAACATGTACACTTAATTTAACTATAATCTTTTGATGTTTATTGTAGTCTCAGGGTTAGCATGTTTAGCATTAGCTCTAGTGTATATAGTTCCTGTGGCTGTATTATAATGTCTGTTCAATCTGTCTCTCAGCTCCAGTTTTCTTTAGAACCTGAGCCAGTTGCCATTAATTGCACCGCCTTCAACCACAACGGAAACCTGCTGGTGACTGGAGCTGCTGATGGAGTCATCAGACTGTTTGGTCAGTTTTTAGCAGAGACACAACTGATGATTCATTTCATCTGTTGTCTATTTTATTTATTCTTCCCCCAGACTGCCAACAGTATGCCTGGGCAATAAAATATGAGTGACAAACTGTTGATAAGTTGCACACAGCAGAGGCATATCATGATCTACCTGACTCATTTTGCTTTTTATTTCACACATTAGATTTGTTTTCAGGTTCTCCCTATAACATAACTGACACAGTTCTGTCATTTGTTGTAATGGCTTAGGGGGGAAAAGAAGCAGCAGATCTCCCTGCTAATGGAAATATGGCAGAATTGCTGTCACATAAAAATGGGACTAACGAGGGGTGTGAATTGAGATTGCAATTCAAAAACAAGTGTGCAGTCATAGAACATGTATGTTATGTGTGTAAACATTAGTCTAATTGTGATTGGGGGGGGGGCAATTTCTTGAACATTTACACATGAATCAATCAACACAGTCCTCTGAATTCTCTGCCTGTCTCTGATGTAGATATGCAGCGCTACGAGAGCGCTATGAGCTGGAGAGCTCACGATGGTGAAGTTTACAGTGTGGAGTTCAGCTACGATGAGAACACCGTCTTCAGCATTGGAGAGGATGGCAAGGTGTGTGTTCATTTTGTGTAAAATGCCTTTTAAAACTTTACCTTTAAAAGCATATTTAAATGTTGCAGTGAAGTGAATGTGTGTTACATTTACATTTATTCATTTGCACATGAAGCCTAAGTACTGTGCCATATAGTACATGCCTAGCAGTGAGTTTAAAAATGAAACAGCCAATAGGCTCTCAGCATTAGCAGAGCAGCAGGCAGCGTTGTTAGGCCAAATGAAATCTTGTTAAAAAGCTGTCCCTCTACTCATCCCTGAACTTTTTTGTGACATTTTTCTCAAATGAATACCATTGTCAACATCTGAATTGAACCAGTCTTGCACTGATGGAGCATTCTAGAGTGTCCTGTAAAGACATTCTTCTGAAGCTGGTTGATCACTTGTTTAATTGTCCACCCCATCTGATGGAAATGATTCTTTCATTTGCATGCTTAGGAAGTGGTGTGCCACTACGTATTCAGAATCCATAATGTGTGTGTTGAGATCGAGTTACACAATCAGGCTGAATAAAAGGCTTATCACTGACAGCTGAGCAGTGGAATGACCGCTTTTGAAGCCAAACTGGTTTAGATGAAGTAGATTATTACTGAGAGCAGAGGTCTGAGACTTGCTGAAAACCTCATACTCAAGAACTTTCAATAGAAAGGATTGTAGTGAGATCGGTCGATGGCTTTCAACTTGAGATGGATTTAGGGTTGGCTTTCTCAACAACAGGGTAACTTTGGTTCGTTTAAACTTTATGGGGATTGTACCCAAAGCCAGAGAATCATTTATCATGTTAAGTGGAAACAGGCGTGACTTGATGGCTGTTAAGAGCTTGGAGTAGGATAGGATAGAATAGGATCAGAGCAAGTGGGGGTGGGACAACTTGAAAGAATAAGTTTGGAGACATCTTCCACAGGGAGAAATGCCATAAGTGACACTGCCATAAGGAAATGTATTTGAGTTAGGTTCTTCTGTAAACTGGCCACTAATGGCTGTTATCTTGTTAGTAAAGAAGGATGCAGTTCGTCGGCCGAAAGAGGGCTGGCTAGTGGAGGAGGCTCTTGAAAGTGGAAAATAACCATCAAGCACTTAAGTGGATGTACTTTGACATGGACAGTTACCCATTGGATTGCCTTGTGGCAGTTTGCAGTTGCCAGGTACACTGGTCTTGCTCTACACTGCACTGATTACAAAGATTCTTGTCCCTGTTGACCATTTACTCTGAAAAATATGGGAAAATAAGGCCCAAATTTTAAAACACTGTGGTTATCTTTTAATGTTCAGGTTAGAATTAGGTTTAGGTTAGGTTTAGGGTAAAGGTTTGGGTTAGATATTTATCTGTGATAGTTAAGTTTAGGGTAACTGTCTAGAGAAGGTATTATGTCGGTGAGTGACCTCACACTATATTAAGATAAACGTGTGTGTGTGTGTTCAGTTCATCCAGTGGAACATCCATCGGTGTGGGGTGAAACAATCGGAGCAGGTTTTACCTCAGGACGCCACCGGGCCCTTTGTCCTATCAGGTTACAGTGGATACAAACAGGTATGCAGTGTTATCATGGAAATAACTGGTTCACTTCAAAGACTGCTTCAGCATTATTTTGTTTTATTGAAACATATTGTGGCATTTGATGTGAACCCTTCGCTAGACCACTACAGCACTAGAGAGACAGGATGACAAAGTTTTCACCAACATTATAAGTGAACAGGACCAAACCTGACTTAGTAAATCCTGCTGATGTTAAATTAGGTAAAAGATTGACATAGATCAAACAAAATGGATGTAATGACTCACTGTTGTCTAAATTTGTGAATGAACTTTTGTTCAGGTTCAGGTTCCTCGAGGTCGACTCTTTGCCTTTGACTCTGAAGGACAACATGTCCTGACCTGTTCCAACTCCGGAGGACTGATATACAGAGTAAATAACCTTGATCCTAACCTTCATCATTAACAGTTATTTTCTCATCCATACACAGCACTTCTGCTTAAACTTGAAATTATCGTGAATGTTTTTATTTATACATGACACTTACTGAAATGCCCTTTCAGTAAATTATTTCAGTATTTTTACTGTATTTATTTTATATTTCTCATGTTTTATTTTTTAATATTCTCATTTGTATTGGATAATTTGACCATTTATTTTTATTATCATATTAATAGTAATTAGCTTTTTAAGTTTAACATTTTTGATACTATTAGATTAAAAAAAAAAAGATGTAAAATGAACATTAGTAATAGTTAAGTTTTTACTGGTTAAATCAACTTTTCCATTTATAAAATTTGTTATATCTCTTCATATTTATTTAATTATTATTCTTCAAGTACTTTTAATTATGTATTTATTTTTATTTAACACCTAAGACGTCGGTGTTGCTGAATCAAAATACATATTTATACATATAAATACATACATGTTTTGTATTTTGATTTGCTAAACTATCCTGCTTTCCATCTTTCCCTGTCTCTCTGTTTCAGCTGAGCAATGGGGAGCGGGCTTTAGAGAGTGTGCTGTCACTGAGCGGGCACAAAGCACCGGTAGTGACAGTTGATTGGTGCTCAGCAGTGGACTGTGGCACCTGCCTGACTGCCTCTATGGATGGGAAGATCAAACTGAGCACGCTCCTGGCACAGAA
This sequence comes from Lates japonicus, assembly GCA_033238685.1. Taxonomy (NCBI): domain Eukaryota; kingdom Metazoa; phylum Chordata; class Actinopteri; family Centropomidae; genus Lates; species Lates japonicus. The sequence continues at coordinate 7,798,384 of BRZM01000011.1, forward strand.
GTCCTGACTGAGGACCTGATAGAGGACATCTGACGCTTCAGACATCATCAAACGTTCACTTTGCCCATCTGCTGATGAAGATTATTCTAGAATCTGATATATGTAACATTTTCATGATCTCATACAAACAAGGAAAACTCACCAATCTGTTATAAATTAGATTAACATTAAAATCCTGTCAAAGTTGAGAGCTGCTCTGTTTCTTAAAATTGAGAGATTTTTTCTAACCCTCTAAAGGGCAGAGGAGCTTCACAGCAGTCTGACAGACTCACAGCCCTGACATTTTATCACCTTATAAAGTTGTGGCTGACATGAGCAAGTAGCTGCCTACTTGCACAGCCAGCTGAGCAATGATATCCCACTCAAGTCATGTCTTTTGTCACCTAATGAATCTTTTAGCTCTGTCTTGGTCTTCACCAGCTCCTCAGCTGCTAAATGCTCCACTGTGTTCACCAGCTAGTCTCTGTGTCTGTGTTTGTTTGCTGCTCAGGGGGTAGAGTACAGTGGTTTTATTAGAGCTTTTTAAATTGAAACCAGCTGGCTGCTAGAAACTAGACTAAATGTATTTTTACTGATGAAATACAGGTTAACAGAGTACATATAAAACATGGTTCTGATCATGCCAACATAGTAATGAAGACATCCTACAGAGTGACAAATATGAAAGTGGTGTTACAAATTACCTGCTTCTGTCCTCATTTTAGTTTGACTAGACCTTTATCATAACAGACATTTTAACTTAATCATTGTAGGAAAAGCACAAATGTTACTACTAACATTAACAGTGGCTCTGTTTTATTCAAGTGTCCCAGCAAGCTGTGGTAATGAGTCACAATGCACCAAACTAGGACCCTGGAACTGAAGCAGCTTTTTGGTATATTTAGTTATAGCTGTGGTGTTACTATTTCGGTTATGTTCTCTTTTCTTTTAGTCTGTTGTTTTTAGTTTAGTCTCAGGTCGTTTTAATGACTTTTACTATATTATTATCTGTCAGTGTTGCCTCATAAAGACAGATCTCGGTTTGTGTCATCTTTCAGTTTGCAGAAGCAGTTTCTAGTCTCTGCCGGGTAGGGGGTGGGGGCGCTCTGACAATATGTGCCGTAATTACTTCCAGTAAAGAAGAAGAAGCAGGAGACATAAAACATAGCTTAACAGGACTGAGGTGAAAATCTCCCCAAATGTCTAAGTTTTAGGCCGCCAGTCTCGCATTAACACATGCAGACTGAAGCTTTTCGTGGAAAGAGGCCAAGAATAAAAACAAACGGAAGATAATTCCGGTACTATGTGTTGTTTTTGACGCAGACATTTGCTGTTTTTGTTGTGACGCGCAGACGGTCTAGCCAGCTAGCTGCACCGTTAGCTTATTTACAATCCGTCCGGTTCTAGTTTTTTGTTTAATGTCACTGGTCTCCGGTACCGCGTGCAGACATGGAGAGTTTGTACAAGCGGAAAATGTTCGCGTCCATGCGGAAAACCAAGGTGGCTGCATCGAAGAAGCGGCAGATCGGCCTGCCCGCCTCCATACTAGACGACAGTGACGAAGGCTCCTTCTCCTCCTCCTCCTCCGGATCCCAGTCCGACTTCCAGAGCTCCCCGGAGGAGGACAGCGAGCAAGATTACCGGGACCGGAGTGAGTCCGGGGCGACTTCCAGCGACGACAGCCGCTCCGTGACCCGGCGGAAGCGCTCGTTCCTGGGAGGCGATGACAGCTCCTCATCCTCCAGCTCCGGAGAGGACGACGATGATGAGGAGGACGATGGGGAGGATGACAGGAGCCAGCCGAAGAGGATGGTGCAGCCCAGGAAGCGGAGCAGGTTGCAGCGTCAGGACGAATCGGACTCGGACCATGCGGAGGAGAAGCGGAAAGAGGAGGCTGAGAAGGCGAAGAGGAGGCAGAGACACAACAAGCTGCTGGCGCTGTCCCGGAGGATGAAGGCCCGGGTCCCAAGCCGGAGGAGGAGCCGCTTGAAGCAGGTACACCTCTGAGCCCATATCACACATCTGACTTAAAACCGCCAGTTCAGACCCGCCAGAATATTTATTATGATTGCGTTGCTCTGACTGAGATTAGAATAAGCTAAAACCACAGCTGTTAAAAGAGTATTCGTGATCAGGGTTTGATTTTCTGATAACATCTCACCAATGTGACACTTCAGCTGCACACCATCAAGCAAAACTTAAAATGTGTTTGTATTCTCAGGGCGCCGGTGAGGGCGATGAGGAAGAGTCCAAAGAAGGGGAGGATGAGGCTGGTGGTAATGAAGATGGGGATAGAGGAGAAAACAGCAGCAAGAAAGAGGCTCCAGGAGGTGATGATGGAGGCAGCAGAGAGGAGGAGGACAAAGAGGAGCAGGAGGAGGAGGAGAAGAAATAGATCCACGCAGTCATGGAGAACAGAGGAGGACTTAGAATGTGAAGAACTAAAAACTTTAGCCATCTGAAAATGACTCATAATTGTAAATTTTTTCCCATTGAGAACTTACAGTGGAAAACAAAAACACAAAAAACTTCCCTTACAAGGATTTCATGGTCATATCTTGTTCTTAAAGCAAACAACATTAGTGACATCCAGAAAGATGTCCAGAGGATTTGGACAGCCTCAGTGAAGTGATAAAATGTCGACTGTGAAGAAGTTGAGTCCGAAATTTGACAGAGCTGCAGATAGATACTGAGAATGAAACGTGCCTGATGGATATGTCACTCCTATATGAATCAAGTCAGTTGTGACACTCATCGTGTCTGCTGCTGCTGATCCACAGACATTTGTCAAGTCGATGCAGTTTTACTTACAGTCACTAATCCCAGTTGTTGATCCCAAACAGACTTCATGTCACTCATGTTCCACTGACAGCTGCCACTTTCCACTGGCAGGTGTCATGTAAACTTTCCCTCTCATCATGTTGGATGGATGGTAGAGATGGGGAACCTTCCCATGTTTACTTGCAAACCTTCATGTTGTCAGACACCTTAAGGTGGTTGTATGATTACAGTAGTGGTCAAGTGAGGGTTAAAAATACTATGCAGTGACAGTATAACACTATATCCAGTATTAAGGCAGTAGATCACCAGCAGCATACCAACAGTAAACAACGCATGCAGAGGATGTCAGCTTCAGCTGGAGCAGGAGGAAGGAAGAGCAGCTCAGTGACCCATGTTGAAACTCTTGAGTTAAAGAAATTTTCCTTTACTGATAAAAAGCAAGTCACCATTAATAGACTTAGTCCCAGACAGCACTGCTGTAAGAAACCTCCAATCAGAGCTTCAGGCTCCTGTTTTGTTCCTGACTGCAGTGACAAAGTTGGGGTGGACAATGGCTGCTGAGGCTTGTGGGTACTGTAGTATTCAGAGACATACTCAACTGACAGCATTCAGATCGTTCTTTGTTGCACTTTCCTTCCTTTTCATTTTCTTTTTCATATACTGTTTTAATTGGACGCGGTACCTGCAAAGCAGGTGTATTTCTTTGAATTTTCTGTCAGGAGAGGATTTAAATTGAATGAAGTTGAACACTTGTACAATGTTTTGTACAGTAGCTTTTTATCTGTCATAGTTTAAAGGCAGTGTTTGCAGATATCTTTTGATAGTTTTGTCCATCTCTGCTATGAGTTTTAAGCACATTTGACTTGGCAGCCAGTCTCTGATTACACCTTCACCAATGTGAGGATTTGCTTCTTTTCTGTTTTATATCATAGTAAACTGAATGTCTTTTGGTTTTTGACTGTTGGCTGGATAAAACGAGACATTTGGAGATACATCACTTTGGACATACCTGTTGGTATGTATGAGGAAAAGTTGTGTCCTAACAAACGTCACAAAGCCCTCTCTTTGTATCTACATTACTGAACAGAATATTCTCCAGTGAAATGTTATTGCAGCTGACAGGACAGATGGACTGAACTATCAAAATAAGATTTCTGACTATGAAAGAAATAAGAGTTCTTTTTTCTGTTACATTCATAAATGTTGAATCAGAGACTCTGAGTATTTCTCCTAAATGCAGAAAACTGCAATTTACTTTTTGCACACTATGAAATTTATGAAATTTAATTTTTTCAAACATTTTTGTAATATTTGTTAACATACAAATGTGACTGGAGTCCAAAAAGTTTTTCTTGTGTATATAATCATGGGGGGGGGGGACAAGTTACCTCTATTTATTTCTTCCTTTCTAAAGTCTGTTACAGTGATGCATTCGTGTGCTAATGTATGAATTGGACAAATAATGTCCCTAATCAGAAGTTTGCTCTTTTTAAATATTACTTTCGTTTCCTGTTTCCTTCCCTGCTTTCCTTGCTTCCTTTAGTCTTCCCTTTCTTCCTTTGTTCCTCTTTCTGTGAAGGTGTGTTTAAGAGCACTCATACCAAATGGATAAAAGACCACAAATAAGCTGCCAGCTGCAGCACCGTTTTCAGTGTGCAGCCACTGAAACTGAACCTACGGAGTGCTCAAAAGCCTCATGGCCATTTCTGCTTTTCACTCAAATACTGGACTCAGTATGTTATACAATATCATGATGATACACACACAGACACATACGTGATAGTTACATATCAGTGCTGTGTATTTACTTGTTTTCCAGTGTATTTCTGGTCTCTTGTTGCTGTGTAAAGCTCTTCAGACCAACTTGCCCTGTTGAAAACACCTGTTTTATTAATAAAGTTTCTTTTTTGACAGATTATTTGTTGAAAGTCATTACATGTTAAACTTCGGTAGCATATAACTACATTTCCTAGGCATCAGCACGCCCTAGCTGTAAAATAGCTTCCTTATTTTTATATGACCTGAGTGACATACAGAGAGTTGGCCGCAGGGCAATAACGTCTGAGTCACTTGATGTATGACAGCATTTGTTTGGCAATAATTACAGCTCCCATGATGCTTTGACAGAGCTGATTGGGATTTCATGCAGTCACAAAAATATTGGCACCTCTGTTGTTGTTTTTCAAATAATGCTACTACTACAACTAATACTTCTTCCACCAGAAAACTGGAAATTAAAAATATTTTGGTATTTGCGTGGTATTTCTTTGATTTGCAAACTATAGGTTATTGTTTCCCCATCCACGCTTCTTCTGTTACCTATGCTAACGCTTGTTAGCTCAAACACAATTCTTCAGTGTGTGGCTGTAAATATGTTAATAACCACAGTGTATGTGGTATTTGAGGACTGGGATTCAGACTAATCACATCAAAGACATCTTGCTTCTAAGACACTGATGACTCTAAACGCTTTATTGATGTCATTTATCATCACTGATGAGCAAGGCAGATAAGATGATATGTTTTTTAAAAGGACTTTAGAAATCATTCAAGTGTCCAGCAGGTTTTGATTTGACTGTGCGCACCACCACGAGGGGCATGTAGTTTGGGGCAGGCATAACTTAGCTTAATATGTGCATCGTTTAGCAGTCAGTGCTCTCCGTTTATTAATCCGTCCCTATGACTCCCACGCACTCTCCACTAAACATGTTTCCTTCCATATGATCTGCAGGGGCTCCGTGTGAACACCATTTCCCATAAGCCCTAGACTTTCGCTAAATATCACGAGGCGACAAAAGCAGCGTGTCTCCCCCTAGTGGACGCGGCGGGAAGTTACTGGCTCTGCCAATCATACCCGAAAACGCAGGTCATGTGACTCGATGTCCGCCGCCATCATTGTTAGTGGCATTGAAGCCTCTGTTAGGGCGAACCACTAGCGGAGCTTCTTAAAGTGTCAGTCGGGGTCTCAGCGAGTGCTCTTCGGGCAGAAGTCATGGTTCAGACGTGCTCAGCGTATGGATGTAAGAACCGCTACCACAAAGACAAAGACATCTCCTTCCACAAGTAAGTTATTCTAGACCGTGAGTGTGAGCCAGTTAGCATTAGCTGTCCAGACATGGTGGATAAGCACTGTGTTGTACTGTAGAACAGTACAGAGAGTTAACCAGCATGCGTTTACTGTGCTGTCTTTTTAATGTATTGTCGCTCATTGTCAGCTGTATACGAGTAGTAGAAGTTGTCACCAGACGTTTCTTGTGTCGGTAGATTTTGTCGGCAAAATCGGGTCACAGACAACTCACCAAGCACAATTTCTCTTTATAACAAATGTAAAGTGTTGTATTAAGTTCACCAGTCGCACATTCCGCCTTCGCCAAAGTAACAGGTTCACATGCATGGTGATCAAGGTGCTGATACACAAAAATTCAAACTAGGGATGTACATTTTAATTACTTTTTGAAATCGATTAATCAAGCCAATTTTAGTCGATTAGTCGTGACGTCATAATTAACACGTGCCCATCCCTCAAACCAAAATAATATGTTGTCATGTCCAGTCATGTTTTTTGCACTGTAGTGTACAGATGATTTAACTTTACCTCCCAAGCTCCAGTCATCATGAACGCACCTCAGACTAGTTGTCAGCAGTGTGTCTCATCTGTGCTGAGTCTAAAGCACAGAACCTGAAATCAAAAAAAATCCAACATGAGAGCTGTCCATGCATCAGCTGTCATTTGCTGTCACATGAGCGTTTCAGTACTATAAATCCACTGTGTTTTCCACAAGAGCTGGCTTAAGAAATGATGTTTACAGTGTCGATTAATCAACTAACCGATGATTCATGCACATCCCTATTAGAAACTATATATGTATATCTATATATAATACACACAGTATATTCAGGCACTGCCGCATTGCATTCACAAAATGTGAAAAAAGTGCCTAAGTACACTATACACTATACTTTTCATCGCTTCCATAATTATTAATTCATAAACATTTTCATCATTTCTGCCTTAAATTAATCAAATCACTTGGTAATTTATCACTCCATTTTTAATTTCACATCCATTGTTACAGCTCCATTTGTCAATTCACATGCATTTTCTTAACCTCAGTTTCAATGAGTTGATTTTTACGTTACGTCCACTCCTCATATTACCGCCTAGCCATACTCCTAAGAGTTGATTTATATCCCACGGATGATGAAAAAAAAAATCCTGCTGAGAAAAAATAATCCTGAGAGGACCAAAGTATGTTATCTCTCTTTGTTTGCTGATGGATTGATTGACTTTCCCAGGTTTCCTCTAGCACGCCCAGATGTTTGTGGTAAATGGGTGGCAGCGATGAGGAGGAACAACTTCAAGCCGACAAAGTACAGCAACATCTGCTCGCAGCACTTCACCAAAGACTGTTTTAAGAGGGAGTGCAACAACCGAGTGCTGAAAGAGAACGCCGTGCCGTCACTTTTCACCTTCAGCCTCAGCATCAAGGTGAAGCGGCTCAGAGCATTTCCTTTTAAGGCAGAGTACACACTCATTGAGTTCTGACTGATGTGTGGCTGCAGCAAGAAGAATGAAAACTGTCTAAATATTTGATCAGAAACTTATTGATTATTAAATTTAATAGTAGTTTATCATTTGAATTTAAATGTTTACAATTTTTAGTATTTGGTCAGTTTTTTGCTCTTACTCCACAAACAAACTGCATCCCAGTCTGACTGTGTCCACCCCAGTGGACTGGGATGGACTTCTTTTCAGGTGTTCTTGGTCCAGTTGTTGTGTCTAGTCAGGACAAGCACCAGACCGCATTGTCAAATCAGAGCACAGTGCCATCAAAGACAATTCCAACTAAAATCCTTAACTCGTGTTCAGCTTGTTGATACTAGATCTGTTATCCTAAATTGGTATAGGAAGCAGCATTAGAACTCTTTTGTGTTATCTGTCTGACAGTCGGAGTCCCTGGAGCATCCCTTCCCCTCAGAGATCCACTTCCCACTCTCTCTGCCTCTGACCTCTGATCCAGTGGTGGAGGTAGAGGAGGAGCCAGAGCCTGGGAGGGGCCTACCTGACGCCCGCAGTGACACGGTGGCAGTCTCCTGCGACCACAACTATACAGCGGAGGACTCTGCATGGCAGAAGAAGCGAATAGAGCAGCTGGAGGAGCAGCTGGAGCGTCTGAGGAAGAAGCTGAAGACGACGCAGCAGAGGTGTCGGCGGCAGGAGAGGCAGCTCAAGAGGCTGAAGGCTGCCTGTGAGGTGCCCAGGACCGGTCGTGAGCAACCTGCAGCGTTCGGCGAGGGATATGTGATTTTACCCAAACAAATCTACCACACACTCAAAGGTATCGAGTGATGAGGAGGAGAGGAAGGAGAAAACTCTTGCGGTCAAACTGACCAGCAGATTACATTCTGCTACAGGTTTCCATTGCATATTGGTCAGCAGCAGCCAGGCAGATTGTTGCTGCTGACCAAGGCAGCAACTCCAGAGCTGAGAGCTGTAGGACTCACTCATTTGGGATGTGGAAAACTTCAGTGTGTTTGGTGGATACCACAAACTCCTTACATATCAATTTTTTAATTTCTTTGTGTTCTCTGATTAGGCTGCAGTGAAAATGACTTAAAGTGAACCCACATTAAATGAAAACATTTTGGGTTTGGCTTTAGAGAGAGTTGCGTGCTGAAACTATTTCTTGACTAACTGCATGCAGTGACTGAGATGCTGCACAGAAGTGCTGGGCAGATGGATTAACTGTTGTTGGTGAAGGCAAAGTTCCAGCATGTGACTCCCCCATAAAACCACAAACTACTGTTTTTGCATTAGTGTTTGTTTAAGGATTAAACAAATACAGAGATACAGCATATTAATTAGTGAGCTTTAGCGGTGCTGGGAAATGAACTTTTCATTTCAGACAGAGCTATGCTAGCTGTTTACACCTGCTTCCAGTCTTTATGCAATGCTAGGCTCACCACATCCTGACTTCTGCTTTGTACTTAACACACAGACATGAGATCAATATGAAATTAATCCTCACATCACTCTGAGAGAGAAAGCAAGTTAATATTTTAGAAAATGTCAAACTATTCCTGGTGTGTTTGCGGATGCAATTGGACACTGTAACAAAAAACACATATGTCTTAAACCTCTGTCTAATTTGTGTTGTTTGTCTTTGACAAAAATTTTCATAAACAGAAAATAGGTCTCAAAACAATCAGACCCAAGGTCCAGTGCGTGTGTGTGTGTGTGTGTGTGTGTGTGTGTGTGTGTGTGTGTGTGTGTGTGTGTGTGTGTGTGTGTGTGCGTGCTTGCTCATATATGCAGAATCACTGAACAGCTGCTTGTGTGCAATAAATTTGAAACACACTGAAGCCATATCAGCCCCTCTGTCTGCTCCTCTCACTGAGATTACACACTGCAGTCTCTTGCTCTTTTCCAGCTGCAGAGTACACACTGGCTCCAGCCTCCAGCCAGTCTGCAGTGTCATCACACTGGAAAGGTAAAAAAAAAAAGAAAGTATACTCCAGAAAGTCAGGCTGAATTATTGCATGAGCAGACTCATGGACCGGCACAACTGGCACATTTCTGGGGAGTCCATGAGTTCTAATTGCTGTCCAAACCCACACTGTAGCAAGTCAGTATGGGGCTCAAATGGACTTCCAGAAAAAAGAATGCAACAATGTAAAAAAAAAAAACAACAACTATATTTTCTTTTGAAGACGTTTGCTTTTTGTTTTTTGTATAGGTTTATTGATGTAAATCTCATATTGTGCACATAGGATATGTATGTATATGTATACAGGCTGAATTAGAATTTGTTATAATCTACTGGTTAATTTTGTCAATCTATGCTGTGAGGCACTTGGCAGCTCATATAAAGGGTACATCTTATTACACATTCTGACCATATGTTTTATGCCTGCTGCATGTCACGCAGGAGACCTGTGCAAATCCTGCATAAATTGCAAATATCTGTATCCCAAAGAACCGTTCAGAAACATTTTTTAAAAAGAGTTACAGAGTCACAAATTTCAATTCAACTCTATGGAAAACACATGAGGTTTTTACATCCCGTCTCATAGCAAATTTCATCAGCCTCACAGACTTGATGTGATGGTGGTGAAGACATCACTGTATGTATGAAAAAAGTCAGTGATGGCATCAGTGTGCAGACTAAGAAACACTTGATAAGATTGTGCAGTTTATCAACACCATTGTTCCACCATGCAGTGCACAAAGGAAATGCATGAGCTGTTCACAACTGAAACATTTCAAAAGAAATTGCAGATGGTGGTGAGATAGCTCCACAAAGCACTCCAAACAATAGGGTCTACGGGGTGCAAGATCTGCTCACTCCCAGCCCCCTTACACACCTCACCTCACCCCGTTCTACCAGATACATTTAGTAAAAAGAAAAAAATTCAGGCTCGGTAACATTTGTTGAATCCAATTCACTGTGTGAAAATACTGGAAGACTGTGACATCGTCCGATGACTGCATCTATGTCTTTAGTTTTACATTTTACTTAGTGGTATCACTCTATTTATGTCAGTTTGTTTCAGCTTGGTCAATTTATGTGACCTTTTAGTTTGGTGGGGTAAGACAAAGAGCAGGCCAGCAGGTGGTGCTACAGAGTCATATGTCAGAAAACAGTGGGTTTGGTCTCAGTATTCTCTCTTGAGGTCTTGTGATCGCTGATGACACTGTGCACCAGATAAGTGGAAAGTGTTCCCTGACATGCAGTGCACTTAAACCCACACTGGGTACATGTTCATCTGTGAATACTATCATAAGATTCTCTCCTCACTGACCTACATGAAATGTGCTACATGGATGAAGTTGATATTTGGTGTCATATTTTTACTTTTGGTGTGATTACATCGCTGCACAGTGGTCCCCTGCCATGTTGGCTATTTTTAGAGGCCTGAACAGTTTAAAGAATCAATGATTTGTTGTTTGTTGTTTGTTGTACTGTTGTTGTTGTTTTTCTGTCTTTTCTGTCCATTCGATCACCTTGTGACTCCAGATTTTTCCTGAAACCCTTTGAGGGTTCCCAACCCTCAGGCTGGGAATTGTTGATATGATTTGTAGAATATACTGTAAATTTTATATGGAGTCTAGGACTAATTCTTGCTGATGCAACAATGAGGATATAATGGGAATCCAAATTAACAAACAGTACATTTCCTGAGAGGATGAACCCTGTAGATTTGAATGACCCCATGACCTTTCACCTAACACTGAACTCAGGACAAACTTTACGTCATCAGTTCCACTGGTAACAGTAGCTACAGTGTGTCGGTGTAATTGTTCTGTCCAACACCCTGATAATATGGCTGTAATGAACACTGCAGCCTTTAGGGGACACTAGCAGGACTTAAGTCTGTTTCCCAGTTCAGTTTCAGTTTGGACGCAGACTTCAGCCCCTCGACCCTCCTCAGGTGAACAGACCTCTGTGGGGCTGAATCTGATCCAGGTTGACGTGTTTGGTATGAAGTTCCACCCCCCCAGCGCAGCATCAAGGTCATCCTGTCTGAACCGTAACGGTCCTCAGGCTGCAGTGTGACCGCTCTGATTAGAGAACACCTGGATCACCTTCTGCTCCCAGCATGCTCTGCAGCTGCTGCTGCCACCAGCAACCAAAAACAAAGGTAATGTTGATAATGTTTTATATAGAGTAGTTTTAATATAGTAAGAACTTAATTAGTTTGTAATTAATTTAATTAATTAATTTATGCATACAGGTCATACATCCACAAAAGAGATTTGATTTTTTTTCCCTGTCTTTACTGATATCAACAAAGCTAGTTTATATTACAATTTGCTTAATGTTTTAGCAGTAAACTGCTCACATATATATAAAAAATAAATAATAGGAATAATAAAGAAAAAAAACACAACCCTCAAAAACCAAAACAAAAGAAAAACAAAAATAATATGAATAACAAAGTGTTTTGAATACAGAAATACAACTTACCAGGAAAACAAAATGGATGAATTATTTCTAAAATAATCATTATTTTAATAATAAATTATGCATACGTGTGTTTATGTATACACACACACACACACATATATATATATATATATATATACACACATACATACATACATAAATACATACATTATTTGTACAGGATGTTCATGACATGGAAGACTTAATGCCATTTCAGGGAACATTTAAGTGGAAGTCAGTATTCCAGAGGTTAAATGAACAGTGTGTACACATCAGAGTTTCTCCATCTATCAGATCATTTTCTTCTGTTCAGACTCTGCTACTGATGAATCTGTTCATCCTCTGACCCAAATAGAAACTACACAGCTTCACTTTTCATTCTCTTCAGTCTGGACTCACAGTATGTAACCTGGAGCACTGAGCTGAGGATTCAGAGTAAATGGAGGTTAGCAGGATGAACATAATGACGATAATGATGGTGATGTATATAAATATAAACACTGCCATAAATCTCAAATCTGCCCGGCAGCGACTATCAGATCTATAACACTGTCTGATCTCTTTGCCAATAATCTGCTGCTTCCTCAAAAACACTGAAAAACGCCTTGAGGGAGGAAACAGAGTGGGGGAGGAAAACAAGGGGGAGGAGGGAGGAATCCTGCTGTAACTGCGAGCAGAAAGCTGTAGGTTCAAATCCCAGAGAGAAAAAAAAGATCAGAGGGAGTGGGTGAATGAAACAAGGTGCCAAAGTGCTGCTGAGCAAAGCAGCTGCTGAGGATACAGACACTGGATGTTCAACTCTAACATATGACTGAAATTAAAAGAAATAGAGATGAATGACATTATTTTTTATTCTATCCCATTTATAAAACATTAAAATCTCTTTCATTTCATGAACTCAGACTCTTTCAGAGATCAGCAGGTGTCAGGAGTACAGTTTTTAAAACTGCTGCATACAAAAATATATGTTCTCAATTTCAATCATGTACACAAATTCTTATTAGTACTTGAGTTACCTAATGTTTGCATTAATTACTGTATCAGTTTTTTTTTTAATTAATGTGTTAATTAATTATCTGTTTATGCTTTGGAACAACTGAATTCATGTACTAGAATTACTCATTTGTTCCCTAGATTTACTATATATTTATAATTTGCATGCACTTTGATGACCTATAATTTATACATTGTTACATCATGTGTGCCCTACTAGAATTACATAAAATGTGCACACAAGTTACTAGCTAATAATTTAAGATGAATGTTACTAACTAGTAATTTGTGCTCTAGAATAACATAATTTGTGTGCACCAATTAGTATTTCATGCTGTAGAATTACATAATTCATCATGCATTATGCATGTGCACAAATTAGTAAATGTACTCTCAGTGCATAATCTGAAATTATTTAATTTGTATTTGGTAATTAGCACAATTTGTGCTCTGGAATTCCCTGATTGCACAAGAATTACAATATGTATGAATGTGCAATACAACTACTTTACTTGTACTGTACAATTACTTAATCCATGCAATAGAAAGTGTGTACATTAGTCCACACTAATTAGTCATTTGTTTTCTAGAATCATTTTATTCTCTTTACAGCTACTGAGTGGATCTGAAGGCAGGGAAGGAAAATGACTCAGAGAGAAGAAGCTGTGAGATGAACAAGAGTGGAGGGAGGAGTGGAGGAGGATGAGGATGAAAGTGTGACTTCATGCTGCTGTTTGTGTTTCAGGGGATGGAAGTATTTTATTTGTCTGCCAAAACTCACAAACGTTCATCTTAAGTTCAGATTGAGGCCTGACTTAACCTCCTGAGATTAGGGATGGGTTCCAAAAGCTGATGTCATTTTGGATCTGGCTCCAAATTGGTAACATACTCAGATTCGTTAAGCTCTGCAGTCAACAAATCCCACATTGAATCCATCATACAACTTCTTTATTCAGTTAGTCTCTTCTTGATCTGACACTACAAGTGTCCTTTTGCAAACACGAAAGGAATGAAGCATAATAAAACAGTTACGCTGTTGTTAACAGCAACACACCAGCTCAAACTTCCCAAAGTCAGTGAAACTGCAAATAAATGCTCTCTCTCTCTCTCTCTCTCTCTCTCTCTCTCTATATATATATATATATATATATATATATATATATATATATATATATTTTGTGGGGGGGGGGGGGTGTTGTTTTTACTTGTGCAGCAGCAGCACAGCCCTCCAGTGAAGAGCAAAATGAGTGAGGACTAGGTTAATGAATGTCACAGAGCAGTTAGAAAGCATTAGTACAGTACAGTGTTTCTGAATGCATGTATAAATGAAACAAAGCATCACTGAAGATCTTTGAACGCTGCTGAACTTTATGATCTAAATATCAGAATGACTGAAGTGTGGGAAATATGTGGGACTTGAAGCCTGGTGACAAACTGACTATTGGGGACAGTTGAAGGGCTGCTGCAGCTGGTGCTAGTTGCTACATAGTAGGTAACATGTTACCCATACAGACTATGGTGCTACCCAGCTAAAACCACACCAGCTAGCTTGCAGTGCTAGTTGACTTGCTACCACTTAGCAAGCCAGCAAGGTTGGTCGCAACCCAGATAATACGTGCAAATATTTCATTCAAAACATGTATTTGTGGTGTGGAATCTTGTTTATGGATACTCTTGCCATATGATACCTTATGCCACAAATTGCTAGACATCTGTAAGTTCTACATAGCTAATATGATTTTCGTCTTAGGGCAGTGTACATTGAGATGTATGTTATTTTCAAGTGCATCACTTCATCTCAGGGTAAACTGAACTGAAAATCTTTGGGTTTTGGAATGTTGGCTGGTCAAGAGAGACGTCATCTGTTATTTTTGCAAAGGATATATATTAGGGATAGACCGATTATTGGCCGGGCCAATTATCGGCGCCAGTATTCGGCATTTTGACGAGTAACAGCCAATCAGCAGTGAAAGTTTATAAGAAAACTTTATAAGAGATGCTGCTGACCCTGGGAACTCCCTGCACTTTTTGTTTTTGTTTAAACTTAAAACAAAGATAAGTGAAAGATAAAATAACATTTCAGTTATATTGAAACTTTGGAAAACTTTATTTACTGTAGAAAACTTTAGGGAGCTATTTATTTGTTTAAGTTTTCATTTTACTTTATAAGACATGGTGCTGAGCCTGGGAGCTCCCTGCACTTTTTGTTAGAATTTTAAAACAAAGATTGTTATCTTATTGTCTAAGCTAAAAAAAAAAAACCTTTAACGTGTTGCAAATCTGAAAAGCTGTTTAATAAACATATGCTTAAAGGCATTTAAACAAAGTGAAGTGTTGGAGTCTGTATTATTCAAAATTTTGACACCAATATTTTCACTTTTACTGCAAATGAATATCGGCTCCAAATATTGGTTATCGGCCTCCTTGACTACTAATAATCGGTATCTATATGGCACTGGGACATTGGCAGCAGATCCTTTGGGCCTCCATGGATCTGACTTGTTCTGGATCATCCCACAGATGCTGGGTCAGCATCTATATATATATCTCTCTCTCTATATATATATCTATCTATCTATCTATCTATCTATCTATATATATATATATATAAACTGAGTGTGTACACATACACATGAATCCATTGCTGATCAGGACTTAAAGCTTACAGCTTAAAACTTTTCTTTTTTTAGTGTCAAGTTGTATTTACAGTTATTATTTGGAACTCATTGAGTAGTTTTGTTTTTTCACACATTTCTAGTCCTGGTTGGACAATAAATTCTGTTGTATTATTCTATTCCAGGAGGACAAACTGAGTACCAGATGAATGATGATTTTCAGTATGATTATTTATCCACTCAGTAAACACAGACCTGTTATTTTGTCAGAGCTTTTGTCTGTTGGCGTCACCATGACGCACACCTGGGTGGAGACCATGTGACATCACTCCTCTGGGGCTAAAGGGCGTCGCTGTGACACACTGCAACCATAACAACGTGGTTTCACCTCCTCTATGTGTGTGTGTGTGTGTGTGTGTGTGTGTGTGGCTGAGCATTAACTCAGCAGAGGTGTGTGTTGCTGGTTTGAGTCACGTCTGACAACTTAATTCCTCCCTGATGTCATGAGAAAGTTTGTAAGAAAACAGGCTGCAAAGTCTGACTTTAACACACAGACTAAATATCACAACACTGTAACACACACAGAACATTAAATGATATAGTCACTCTTTTTTTCATTCTCAAATTACACATGTACTGACAGTTATTTGTTTGTTTTACATACAAAAAATTATCATGTGTTTACAACTACTTCTGATGTATACAGAACTTTAACATTACTAAACATTAACAGCTTAAGGAATGTTACAGTGATTTAATCCTGAATGTTGGGAGTCTTTGAAGATATTCTGACTTTTTGTCCCTAGTATGGGATAGGTTCCAAAAACACTATGTCCTATATTTCCCATAATGCAAATGCACTGTATCTTTTTCTTCCACTGTCTGGTAAATGTCCACTTTTTTCAGTCTGAGTGAACTGAAGTTCAGATGTAAAATCAGTGGACTATCCCTTTCGTTAAACCGCAGAGATAAACATCCATCCATTATCAGATTGGGATCTGGGGAGTCTGGAGCCCAGGTCAACACTTTGGGCTCTTTGTCGTGTTCCTTGAGACATTTCTCAGCAGTTTTTGTTATGTGGTGGCAACATTATCCTGCTGGGGGAAGCCCCTGACATTGGGGAGTGTTGTTGCCATTGGAGGGGTGTGTGCTTGGTTTGTGACAATATTTAGGTGGGTGGTATGTGACAAAGTAACGTCCAGATGAGTGTCAGGACCAAAGGAGAACATTGTGTTATAACAAGATGATCAATGTTATTATTATTACCAGTGGTCATAATGTTATGGCTGATCGGTGTATACTGCTTATCCTTTGAGGGTCATGGAGAGGCTGGAGCCAATCCCAGCTGACGGTGAGAGGTGGGTAACAACCATTCACACCTATGAGCAATTCAGAGTCACCAATTAACTTAACCTGCATGTCCTAACCAAAGGAAGCTGAAGTAGAGCCTTTTTGGTGTGAGGTGATAATGCTAACCACTGCACCACTGAGAGTCATTTAAAATATGTTTTAAAATTCTTCATCATATCAATCAATCAATCATATCAATATTCTCCCAACATTTCTCCAACTCCAACTATTCTTCTGCTGCAGTGACACCTCTGTCTGAATGACAGACAGATCCTGCTTTCAGAGAGAGAAGAGGCCACAGATGATTCCATGCCTGAAAAACGCTTTAGTCCCTGTGTTTTAAGGAAAATCTCCAGGTTATTATGGTCTATTAACTGGAAGTGAATGTGATCAGACACATGATCAGCCAGGTTGCAATTTTGGGGGCAGAACTAGAAAATTGTATTTGCATGCGTCCTGCTGCAGAAAGTATACAGTAGAAAAAAAACAGATTAGGCAGTTTGTCCTTGCTAATTAAACTACACACCTGAAATTGAAAACAGTTATTTCCCAGTTTTGACACCATTGAAAAATTAATATTGGCTTTATTGTTGTTGTCATTTTATTGTACTTATTTTATTGCAACTATGCTATTAAATTACAGTTCGTATTGTTGTATATTGTATATACCTATGTTACTGTAATCTTTGTGGCATTTGTTGCATTTAGCTACTTGTTTATTTATTTTATGTTAGCCTTTATTTTATTAGCTTTATTCCTATTCTCTTCACACTGTATTGCTTCTCTTCACACTGTATTGCTTTTCCACCTCTGTATTGCAACTGGTGCACAGCAATTTCCCTCGGGATAAATAAAGCTTCTTGAATCTTGAATCTTGAATTTTCCATCTTGATGTGGCAGAAGTCCTCTATAATGGAGTCATGTAAATGTATGTGGACAAAAATAATGAATAATTCATGTGTGTACTCACGTGTGTATGTCACCTTACGTTCTGTTGCTAATAATAATCTGGAAGTACAGACAGTGTAACAAATCAACACTGAATGTATGTCAACGTCAACACACACACACACACACATCTGTGTCAGTCAGTCATTTGTTAGGGATTTGTCAGCTTTAATTCGGGCACATTAATCCACTACAAGACAAATTGAACAAACTGCAAACATAAGGAAGTAATCTGATCTGATACTGCTAATCTAAGGCTGCAGATTGGTCTCAAACAACAGTTTGCTGACCAATCTGAAGCCTTCTCAGCTGAGTCAGTCAAAGCTGAGGAGCAGTTTCTCTAATGTCTACTTCATGTTGGTCCAAGACAACTCTATGGAAGTGATTGGGAAAACCACCAACTCCTCTCAACTATTTTCCTCCACACAATTATATTTGCACTGTATATACACCAATCAGCCATAACATTAAAACTACTTTGCCACGTGAAACCCACCTAAACATTGTTTTAGATGAAGCACACACCCCTCCAATGGCAACAACACTCCCCAATGTCAGGGGCCTCCCCCAGCAGGATAATGTTCCCACCACACCACAAAAAACTGCTGAGAAATGTCTCCAGGAACACGACAAAGAGCCCAAGGTGTTGACCTGGCCTCCAGACTCCCCAGATCCCAATCTGACCCAGCATCTGTGGGATGATCCAGAACAAGTCAGATCCATGGAGGCCCAAAGGATCTGCTGCCAATGTCCCAGTGCCATACACTACAGGAGATCTTCAGAGATCCCATGTCCAAGCCCCAACAGGTTAGAGCTGTTTTAAATAGGTTGTTTTGTGACAATATTTAGGTGGGTGGTACATGACAAAGTAACACCCAAATGAATGTCAGGACCAAAGGTTCCTCAGGAGAACATTGTGTTATAACAAGATGATCAATGTTATTCACTTCATCCACCAGTGGTCATAATGTTACCGCTGACTGATTTTTTCAACAAAACATGTATTGGCCCTGATTAACTAAGTGTGTAACAACATGTTTAGACTTGATATCACCCATAAACAACTGCAAGCTGATTTTCTAACAGGGTGCACTGAGGATTGCATCTTTCAAATGTACAATATAATACGTCTTGTCCATTCTGTATGTTTGCCTTAATGAATATGCAATATGAAGCGTATTTGCCCTGAAGTGTGCAAAATACAGGGAGGGAAAATGTAAATACATTAATTTGGCACACGCATTGTGATTTATCAAGCCTGAAAGTAATTTAGGTAATGGTGACTGTGTCTGTATAAAATACATTTGAAGGTAAGGTGCTATCTGGCCCTGTGTTGCACAAAGAGGAGGGAATATAAACACAGTGAAAGAATACATTGAGAATGGGATTTCTCCACTCATGTTAACATTTTTGGAATGACAAAGACAAAAATAATTCAGACATATTAAAATATTGCTGTCTCCATCATGTTTTAACCTGTTGTTATTTATGCAATTATTATCAGTGGATCACCTGCAAAACATGCAAAAACCAAACATGCTACCTGTTAAAATGAGCGTGTGTTTTATTACTCTATTTGGGATCTTAGTAAATTAGGTCCATTGTGTGTAAAAAATTAGCTTGTATATATCTGCTTGGATTTGATCTGTTTGGTTCAGCCAAACTATCTAGCCCCTCTCTAACTTAGATGTGTTTGGCAAGACTCAGAGGTCCACGTCAGTATTAACAGCAAGCCCTGTTTACATGACAACAGTTTCTGCATAAAACTGTTGGCCTGTTTGGCCTTTTGTTCACACAACGACGACATTTTGGGAGCCTGAAAACGCAAACTTTTGAAAATTGGGTTCCAGGGTGTATTCTTTTCAAAACAAAAGAAAAAGTTTAGCAAAAAATTCCTAAAGCTCCACCAGCTGTCTGTTCTCTGTGTGAAATCTGATGTTCCTACACAACCCTGACTCTGTAAATGGGAAAACATTGTGACTTGGATCAGGCCACACAACACTATTCTGAACAGAAAACCTGATTCAAAGATGGCACCCACTCAGTTGAATGAAAAATAAACATTTTCTAGCTGCCAGCTTTGCTTTCACGCTGTGCAGCTGCCTGGTCATGAGAATAAGTGTTTCCCCTGCTGCCCACACCCATGCTCTCCTGCTCAGTCCCTTTATATTTGGAATTACATCACGTTTCTAGGCTCTGAGAAGTTTGCTCAATACAAAAATCCATGGTTTCAAAATTGATAATACAAAGACCAATAACATCTCTTTTACAATGGTGGAGTATGGGCCAAATTAGCACGTTGCAACTATATCCAGCTCTTTTAATACATCCATGCCCCTGACCCTGGGTGTCACATAATACATAGCTCTCCTGACTGGTTAGCTCTCGTACCAGCCAAGAGGATTTATTTGAAGAAAAACCAAACCAAAAACACAACAAAAACTCACTGGCTGGTCAGTCACAGGAAAACTTCCATAAGCACAAGAAGTCCATAAAGAACCCAAAAACAAAGAAATCCAAAAACACAGGGGAACACTGGAGGAAACACGGAAGAACACATGAACTCACAGTACAAGACTCAATCCACTGACAACTAAACAGGGGAGACACAGAACTATATATACATGGGGAGTGATTATTCATGGGACACAGGTGAGGGCAGAAAAATGGAGGGAAACACAGGACAAAGACAGAACGTAAAAACAACACTGAAGAGACAGAAAAAGATGAAATAAAACAGGAAAAACAAGGAACACAAGGGAAAGGGATAACAAAATAAAACCAGAAACACGGAAGAAAATATTAAATAACAGAAACTAAGAAAACAAAAGTCATGCAGCAGGTGGGCTGTGACATATATTTTATTAATCACTGTAAATATGTCATTTCATATTGTGAGTCTGATGACTAACAAAACTGAAGTGTGTGTGGTTTTACACAGACTGAGATACTGATCTACAGAGTATGACAATGTGTGTAAATCAGACACAACAAAAATGGTCTGACTCCGCTTTTATTTTGAAATCAGACTTGTTCATAGTGAACTGAAACAAATGGCTGTCTGTAGGAACTCAGTGTATGATGTGTAAATCACTTAGCAAAAATGTGAATGATTAGGAGTTCATGTGTATGTAAAAGCAGCTGTCTGGTCAGTTTTCTCTCTCAGTCGTGCGTTGTCTCTTTCCCTCTGAAGCTTCACTGATGTGTCTTAGTAATTTTGTTGATTTGACCTTGTTAATTAATCATTTGTGGTGATGATGAGCAGCTGGCTGTTTTTGGCTTTTGGCCTGAAGTTTTTGTCTAAATATCATTTTCAACCTTGACTGACTAATTGCTGCTCAGCAGGCCAGGCAGCTATGTGATGACTTCTGACCTCCAGAATGAAACACAGAACATGAAAACAGTTTTATATTTCCCTAAAATCTTACTCGATATTTAAAAAAGAGAAGAAATTAGATTTTAAAGATGAATATATAAAATAAAGAAATAAAGAAAATGGACATTACAAGTAGAATGTAGATATGAAATTATAATAAAGATATTAATTAAATTCATTTATTTATCAATTTAAGAGTAGAAATTAAGTCAGATCAGTTAAACATTGTTTGTCTTTTAATCAAAACTCTAAATGTAGAAGTAAAGAAGTGAAAGCTGCTGTTGATTCTGATTCTGACCTCCAGTTTGAAGATAAAACATGTGAGGCGTTATTATTTTTAGACGAGCTGCGACCACGACTCTGGATGAAATTAGTTTATGGCTCCGTGAATGTGCCCCCCCCTCGACACACACACACACACACACACACACACACACACACACACACCCAGAGTCAGCCCTGCACCGCTGGCCTTGTCCTGAACGTGGCTCTGATCAGATCTGATCAGTTTCCGCTCAGCTTGCTCTCTCGCAGCGTGAACACAAAGAAGCAGCAGCATAAATTTCCTCGTTGTGTTTTTTTCTGTAATTTCATGCAGCAGAGCAGCTGCAGGGCCTTTTGCTCCAACGTCCGTCCGTCTGACTGTCTGATCACGCTTCCAGTCCCAGCTGAACAGGTCGTAAGATGAACATCAAGAGGTTTATCCAAAATGAAGCTCAAGTCAACCTGCGCTGACATCAACAAAATAACTGTTATAAATAACACAGTTGCTCTGCATTACTATAAAAGCAAATAATTCAACTTTGTAAAGATGGTTTAGTAGCTAAAGGCCATGTTGTGCCACTGACTGTTAGAAACCAGACCTGATTAACTTTGAACTTCTCTCTCAACCTCTCTTTTTTATTCTTCGCAGAACTATTCAATTTTGTGTGTAAAAACATCTAACACTCTGAGTGTCTTTGTGCAGGGACTGTCTGAAAGTGTGCACCATTAATAGCACCTTAACAATTGTTATACCTCACCCTTCTCTATGATGACAGGGTTTTTACCTCACCCTTCAAATGTAGCCATTATGTTCCCAGGCTTGTGTCCCTATGGTCCCCAGCTTGTATTCACTTAATATGACATGGGTTACTGTAGGAACCTGTCAAAGGTGCTCCCTAGCACTGCTGTATGGCTCTCAGTATAATAGACCTACACTTCATGGAATGTATCAGCTTATTAGGGCTATTGTTCCAATTAAAAAAAAAACCATAACATTTATGACTTGGCTACTTGAATACTTGACCCCAACACATTATGAGGGTTAATATGTATTAAAACAATGTTGGACAGTGTGACACAGGGAACATAGACACACTCCCCCTGTAGGAACAGTTTCGCCTTCAAACATGATCGCATAACATGTTGTACAAATTAGTTTGTTTTATGGCCCTTTCACACTTGCCCTGCTAATAATAATAATAATAAGAAGAAGAAGAAGAAGACGAAGAAGAAGATGAGCAGCAAGGAGAAAGAGGCTGTGGGTGCAAGATAGAATTCAGACACACATTATCAGCTTTTCCTCCATTTTGCATTCTGTGCCTGGCTGGATGCCTTTATTGACCATGTAGGTATCTGTCACAACACACAGCGTGGAAAGCACATTGGTTCCATTGTCATGATGAGTCTGAAAGCCCCAATAAGCATAGCCTTTAGCAACTTTTTAATTGGCTGATACATTATTGAGGTTGACTGCAAAAAAGCAGTTTTATTCATTAGTCATTACAGACATACTAAAACATTAGCATCTATATTAGTATAGTACTGGTAGTCACTATACTTTGATTGAGATTGGGTGTCTCACTGTCCATCATAATCAAACTAATCAGGCTAAATGAATCTAAACCAAGTGTGTTTTGGAGCAGCAGGTGGAGACTCAGAAAATATGTTCCTCTGGATAGCTGAGTCAAACAACACTGACAAGTACCAGTGAATCACTGTAAAGGGTTAGGTGGGCTACATGAGTCTTGCAGTGGGCTCCACAAACACTTGCAATCGCCTGCGAACCCCTGCAATTATGTAATTGCAGTTGATCCGTGGGAACATGAAAGCAGATAGAACCCAGCACATGTGCTGTATAATGTTGACATACACGTTTTATGAGCTTTTGACAACAGTCAGCGCTGACTACTGTGTCAGAGAGCAACAACAATGCTTGTGTGTATGAGACGGAGAGTCAAGTCAGTTTTATTTATATAAGGCTGAATCACAGCAAAAGTTATGTCAAGACACTTTTCATGTAGAGCAGGTCTAGACTTGAGTCTTTATATTATTATATTTACAAAGAGGGACCCAACATTTCCCACAATGAGCAGCACTAGGTGACACTGGCAAGGAAAAACTTCCTTTTAAGAGGCAGAAACCTCGAGCAGAACCAGACTCAGGGTGGGCGGCCATCTGCCTCGATTAGTTAGGTTGAGAAAGAGGGTGTGAATATGTACACATTGATTGTTGCACACAGTACGCACATACAGAGGAGACTGTGCATGGGTCTCCACATGTAGCATGTTGGACCCCCTAAGAACTACTCATGATTTCATCTTTGGCATGTCTGTTTTGGTAAGCTTTTGTCTTTTACAGACAGTCAATTTGTGACCAAAGTGACACATGCTCTTACAGTTTGACTGTGAGGGAACAGATGATCAGTTGTGTGTTCAGATCAGGTTGTGGACTGATGGAAATACACAAGTGTTCATTTTAGAACTTTTCCAAACTGTAAACAGCCAGAGTCAACATGTTTAATTTCACTGATCAGAGGAACAGTTGGTGATGTGTACTGCTGAATGTGCATCATTGGTCTACATGAGACATTTAACTTTAATGTAGTTGAGCTTTCTGTTAGAGTGCAGCATAAAGGAGTGACTAACATTGTAAATGTTGGTCTGGCCATGGACATGATAGGTTCAGCCATACAACTACTCTTCAGCAGGTGAATGGAAACTTACAAGTCTACAAAGATGAACCTGCTTTATTTTTCATATTTGTGTTTCCACACTTTCACGCTGGGTGCTTCCAGATACAACCACAATCACCCACTAAAGAAAAAGACAGAAACAGAGAGCGGAGAAGTAGAGTTGACTTGAGTGAGCAGGAAGTTTGTGGGACGTGTGTGTATGAAAAGAGCATCAATGCAGTCTTTGACCTCATGTTCATCTCTGCAGCACTGGTTTGTGTTTTTGTTTGAAAAAGTGAAAATGAATTAGCTGACATGGATAATTTGGACTGTTTCACAAGTGAGCCAAAAAAAAGTTTAAAGGAAGTTTACAGTAAAAATCTTTTTTTCTCCTCTTTAGCCCAGCCATCTCTTCTTTTTACATCTTGGTATTTCTTTTTTTTCATCCCCTCTTCCCATCTTCTATTCGTCTATCAGCATTCCTTCCTCTCTGTCTCCCACTTCTCCCTTCCATTCCCAAGCTCATCTGTTTTTTCCCCCTTGTTTGTGTTCTCTGCTGCTCAGATGGTCCTGCTGCTCAGATGGTCCTGCTGCTCAGATGGTCCTGCTGCTCAGAGGGTCCTGGTGGTCAAAGGCCCGTGGTTGTCAGAGGCTCCTGGTGGTTAGGGTCCCCAGGGTACTGGTGCCATTGTCCTGGTTAGTAATCCATCTCTGTCTCTGCTGGTTGCCTCTGGCCAGCTGGTGGTTTAGTGCCTTAATCCAGGGCCCCTCTGTGATATTGTTGGTAGTTCTACTCCACTTTCCCTCTGTTTCCTCCTCACAAGAGTTTCCAGCCGGTGTTTGGCTCGGCTGCGTATATTTATTTAGTGTCTGCAGATTGATCACACTGGTTTGTATTTAACCTACTTAGGCAGAGAGCGAGCGCGCTAAGCTGAGCCCCCTGCAGGATTTAACATTTCCAACTGTCAGGATGAATTAACCGGCACTAATACCACTTTCATCCCTCGCTGGGTTCCTTCAGTGGAGTGACTCACGGCTCTGTAACGCCGAGCAGGAGGATGTTGGAGCGTTTCTGAGAGTGATTCTTTTAAACATCCATGTTGATTAGGCTCTGATCTGCTCCTAGGGGCTTCAGAGGAAAAAAAGACATTAGGGTTTAATTTATAAATTAATCATTTAGGAAAAGACAATTACTAACCTGAAGTTTACTATTAAATATGTTTGTAATCACAGATTTCAGGATATAAAAATATGATTATTTTTTGAATTACTCATTTGATTATTCAAATACACATTCTGGTCATTAAATCTGTTTAAGAGATAACATCAAGAAGTGTTTTCTTCAATTCCAAAGATTAAAAAATATAATTATTTAGGCACTGTAAACAAGAAGTTTCTACAGGGTGAAAAATCTATGCTAGAGAAGAATTTCACTATGGAAACAAAAATAACAAAAAAAATCTGTATTTGAATGCTGAAAAAGAAGTGTATTTCAGCGTGTTTCCATTAAAAACATGAGGTTAACATTCATGATTCTCAGTGAAATGTCGTCTACTATTTGATGGATGGACACATTCATATTCCCCTCAGTTGTAATAACTCTGATGGTCTGATTGTGATGATGATGATGGTGATTGTCTGACTTTTCATCTTGCAGCGCTACCAGGTCTCTTTGGTTTTTGACCAAATACCTGCAAAACCAATGTAATCAGATGTGCTTTGTGTTTAGTGCTAATTAAATGCTCTAAATGCCAAAGTAAGATGGAGAGCATGGTAAACTCCTGCTAAACATCAGCATGTTAGCTTTGCCTTTGTGAGTATGTTAGCATGCTGATGTTAACATTTAGCTTACAGCACCTCTGTGCAGCCTCACAGAGCAGCTAGCATGGCTGTAGCTGTTTTTTTTTCACTTGTTTTAACAAAATAAAATTACAAACAAAATTGATTTAATTAGAGACAAATGATGTCATGTGAAGGAGATTTCTGCAGTGAACAGTTTCTAGCTTATCTTAGCAGCCTCCATGCCTCCATGAAAATGTTTGCCTTTTATTTTCATAAAACAAAAAAACACTTTGGATGTAACAGATATTTGTAAAGCTAGCCTCATTTTACAGTCATCTGTAAGAAGCCTTTTTGATGTTAAATAGCTAATGTATAAGGATAAAATGAGAGGGACTGAACACAGGAGATTTTAGTGTTTTTGTATCGTTCAAACCTCAGTATCATCAGTCTGATCCTGTTCTTTCTGATATTCTGGGGTTTTCTCTGATGTCTGAAAATCATTTTTTCCCCACAGGCCAGAGACATGCAGCGGGGGAAATATTAAGATTAAAACATAAAATTAAACATTAAAAAACTAGTTTAATTTCAGAGACAGAGTCCCCCACACCACCACCACCACCACCTTGTTTTCATCTGTTAAATTTAAATAAGCTCCTCTCTCTCTTCCAAATCCAAGAAAAAAAAACACCTCCATGAATTATAGATGAGTGTGAAGAGGATTAATTATAGCGCAGTAAAACCTGTAGCTAATGTGCTGCGTTCAGACCGACACTAATGCTAATGACAGAGACGGAAACCTTATATCTCCACATAGGAAAATGTTCATGTTTCCAGTTTTCTCGACATGGATTTGATTTCTGTTTTATCTCTCTCAGACTGACCTTCAGTTAAAGACAAATATATATAAAAAAATGTATAGACTATGGGTGCCACTGGCTCCACATCCCATCCACATACAGTGATATGAAGTTTTCCCAAGCAACTCCAATTAAATATGACAAAACATCAAGGGCTATTTTACACAATTTAGGCTGAACCTGTTGGTCTAATGTGAAGCTTTGTGCTCTGCACTGCATCATTCTCTCTGTTAATTAACTGCACAGCTTTGAATAGTAAATCTAAATATAAAAGGGGTCAGTGTCTGCAGGTTTTTACAGTCTCTGTGCTAAGCTAAGTTAGCCAGCTGCTGGCTGTATAGTATGATTAAGCATGAAGATGTGAGAGTAGTGTCACTCTTCTTATCTAACTCTCAGGAAAGTGAATTAGTTTATTTCACAAAATGTCTTTTTTTTTTTTTTTCCTTTAATCAAAAACGTAAAAAAAAATGTAAATGTAAAAATGGGGAAGATGGGAGATTCAGTCAGGTGTCAGCAGCAGTTCAAGTCTGATTTATTAGTCTTATGTTTTTCTGTTGTAATCCTATGCATCCTATGTATCTATTATGCAGATACCACATTTACACAAGAAATCATATAAAATGGAGACATTCTCTCTCTGGCTATTGTAATCAAAACTGTATGTATATGTTTAGACTGTGTTTACAGTGTAGAATTATCACTCACTAACACACTATCAGGCCACATACAGTACCTATATGTGTGTTTATGTGTGTGTTCATGTATAATGTGTATGTCGGTGTGTGTTTGTGTTTAAGTGTGAATGTGGGCTGTGTGGTGTGTGTGTGTACTCCGTGTGACCAGTGTTGCCGCCCGAGGAAACGGCAGCTGTCTAAGCGCATCGACAAACGCTGCTGTGAAGAACACATGCACATACGCACACACACCCGCACACACGCACACACACACAGTGTATATTAAACAGGTTTAACTGATTTAATGAGGTTTTATGAATAACAAATATTTTTGACTAGCTTATCTATTTTCATAATTTACTCTTCTGTTTTTGAATAATTTTGATGCCTCCATTTTTTAGTTTTAGTCTATTACGTTTATCTTTGTTTTTTGTTTTGTATATGAAGTTGGGATTTTAGAACTATATAAAACTTCCACTTACATTAGGTTGCTGATTATCATTTATTTCATAAATATGTTAGTCAAACAAAAAATGCGAAATTAGCATGAAAAAGCACTGTCCTTTGCTGATTTGTCTTGAATTTATCTGAAGCATGCCACTCAACCAATCAAAAGTGACACGTGACAACTTGTAACCTCAACATCAGCATCCTGCATCATCAGAACCCACACGTAGAAATCAAATTCCAATGACAGACAGACGGTCATGTTGTTCTGATGAGGTTATTCGTTTTCTCTGATGTCACAAAGAAATAACTCATTATGAGCAATATGAAGCAAGACTACAACCTGTAGTTCCTGTGAGGTGGTCCCTGTTTGATTTTTTATCAAGAAACCCTGAAAGCACAGAGACTGGGACACATGCTCCCGCTCCAGTGTTTTTTGATTGATGCGGTCATTTTGCTTGCAAGGTCATAATATAAAGGACAATATAAAATGAAGTACATTTAATTTTTGAACTTTTCAGAAGTGTGAAATGATGGACAACAAGACTCCCCAACAGTTTCTTTCCACAGGCAATCAGGCTTGTGAACAACTTGTACACACACATACACACACACAGACTCACTGCAGCTATTTTTCATTTGCACTTTTATAATTATGTTGTGTATGTTTTGTTTTTATTATTTTAGCACTTTTGTAACATAGGACATGCAAAGTAAGAATTTTATTGTCCAGTGATTACCTCTTACTGCACATATGACAATAAATTATTCTGACTCTGATTCAAATTCATCCTGTCAATACTAATATGAAGTATGTCAACTCTCTAGGTGTATTGGTAAAATATGTCAGTGGAGCAACCAGTGACCTTTTCCCCCTGAACAGATTATACTTTATATAATTTACATCTCCAAACTCAGTTTTATTAAATCATACTACGTTTTGGCATTTTCAAAAGTAAAATATCAAATGAAGGGCAGACTCTGACTTCTAATGGAGAATTTTTGCATTTTGTTGTCACTATTTTTAATCAAAAAATATCCACCAGTAGTAATGTTAAGTCCTATTCGTTTTATTTATATGGTATATTTATTATATTTAGCTCACAGCTTTAAATGCGAAGTCAGTTTATATCTCATTAATATTTGCACAAGACCCTGGAGGAGTCAAGCAGTTATGTTTGCCTTAGGTGAAGTCTGTCTCTGCTAGGTGGACTCTTCCTCCAACATGGATGTTTTGGAAGCAGACTGTCTGATGTGTGCTGGAGCCCGGAGGCCAGATCTAAAACAAGACTGGAACTCAGCACAGTTTAATCCAGAATGACGTCCTGGCACCCAAATCTGCTCCTCAGACTTAAGAATACACTGCTATTGTTATTTAGAGAGAAAAGACCAAACGCCTGCAGGAAGTGATGCGTATGGACAGAGAGGGGGCGAGTAGGAGGGTCGAGATCCACTGTGACCCCCTGACCTCTTGTCTCAGCATGAGGTTGGGTCACTCCAGGTCAGATGTTCTTCAGCGGAGGAAACGTCTTCAATACCACACTGTAAAAAATATCCATCCTAACAATTCTCATTAGGATGTTTGTGCTGTAACAACAGTAGTTTCACTGTTTGTGTTCTTTCTTCATAGCTGATTGGAGGGCTTTCCACATGAATTTGCAACTTGGCTGCAGAGATTGTCAGTGATGCTGGATGATAAGGTCTGGCTCAAAGTTCCAGTTCATCCCAAAGGTGCTGGATGGGACTGAGGTCAGGTCTCTGTGTAGGCCAATCAAGTTCTTCCACACCAAACTAGGAAAACCATTTCAGAGGATGTGGCCCAGAGCTTACCTTTTCCTCACCTGATTCCACATGTTGAAATAGATGGTGGAAATATTTCTAAAGAAACAGTGGTACTGTACATGGAATATTCTGACATACCTAAAAATTTTACAGTTGCAAAGGTTTTAATACATAGCAGAGTTGTAACTGAATACAAATATATTATTTGATGTGCACAGATAATCTGCACAGATACAAAATATCTGAGTTTTTGCAGGCTTATTGACCCTCCACAATGTTTTACTGCCCCCTGACCTGTCTATCAACTGACATATTTTACCACAAAACACAGACATAATACACACCTTATTATAATCGACAAAATTCACTCTTCACAGTGGTGCCAGGATGTCAATCAAGGACAGATTTCCATATATGCATTTCGAAATCTTGTTAAAAAGTGCTCCCCATAACTACAGATTTTTGGTCTTATCAAAACTAATTCAGTTGGTTGTTGGTACGGTGTGTACAGGGACTGCTAGTAGTTACACAGCAGGAATTTACATGAGTTTTCTTTTGTTTTTACCTGATGATCCAGTATTGAGGCCTGCACTGTGCTCATCTGCATGACTTGGCAGAAGATAGGAATCTTTTTCATATACATTTGCAATCTGGACCTCCTTCCAGTGAATACTCTGTTTTATTTTTTGAAACCATGTGCTCCATGTTGTGCCTAAAACTCCTTTGCTGTAATAAAATCTATGTAAACCATGGTCTCATGGGGCTGGGGTCTCTCATTGTAGTTTGGGCACCAGTAAGATGGCAGGGACAGTTCATGCATCAGTGACATTACTTCATATAGTTAACTTACCAAGGACTGTTTGTTTAGTTTGGTCTGCTTTGGATGGAGATAAAACACCAGTGGATTGAACAGCAGCAATGAGAGGTATTTCTCCAGCAAAGCAGGTACCCTGGTTGCTCAAACATAAATCCCTGTAGGCTCATTTTTTGTGCACTTGTTTAATGAATTAATGAATAAATGGTACAGTAATACTGATGTAATGCAATCACAGGTGTGTGTTTACAGTATTTTATAACAGTTTTGAACATGGCTCAGCCAGTCATAATCAAGGCTGCAACTATTCCTACAGCAACTGATTAGACGTTCTTACAAGACCTTCTGGTGGCTGTGGATCAGACCTCCATAACATTTAGGAAGAAGTTTGGACCATTCTTCCAATAGAACTGCTTCAGCTCATGACTGGTATGAATGGCTCTCTGAGGTCATTCTACAGCATCTTCATTGGGTTAAGGTCTGGGTTGATCACTCCAAAAGGTGGATTGTCTTTGTTTGAAGTCATTCTGTAGTAGATGTACTTCTATGTTTAGGGTCACTGTCTTGCTGAATCACCCAACTTCTACTGAGCTTCAACTGGTGGACAGCCACCCTGACATTATCTTGTAAGATATGTTGATAAACTTGGGAATTCATTTTCCCCTTGATGATGGCGAGCTGTCCAGGCTCAGAGGCAGAAAAGCAGCCCCAAATTATGATGCTCCCCCCCACTGTACCTCACTGTTTGGATAATGTTTTTATGTTAGTATGCAGAGTTCCTTTTGTGCCATATGTAGTGCTGAATGTTCTTCCCACACAATTCAGCCTTAGTTTCCTCATTCCACAAAACATTTTTCCAGTATCACTGTGGAGTGTCAAGCTAAGAAACTTGATGATTTGACAGAAAGTGACTGGACCCTCGAGCTTCAACTGGATTAAGAGAGACAGAGTGAATCCATGGTAGACTATATAATATGACTGATTTTGAACAATGGTATTGTTGGATGTGCTACAGTACAAACTGGTATCTTCCAATGTACCTTCCAATTTTAAACTGCTAAATACTGCATGCTTAAATATAAAAAGACAGATAGCTCTGATAGCATGTGCAGATCTGACTTTTGCATCACTGAAGTCAGCATGTACCAGTGCTTTTAGAGGAAAAGCATCTGCTACAACAAAATAAATTAACCAGGAAACTGCATATATGATAATGGAGCAGAGGTGACAGAAAGTCATGGTACCAAATGACTGGCAAAAGGTACCACTGCCTGGCATAAACTTGCTGAACAGTTACGGTCTTAGAACTTAATATGTTGTTTGTCAAAGCACAGTCAACTAGGCCAAGGACTGTCCACACAGACGAGCAATTCAAAATGACTGATAATAGTAAAGAACATGATGTAGAGGGATGCAGCATCTCTTTGTTCACAAAAATGTCACCCACTGAAGGGTTGAGGCAAATGGGACAAACCACTTGGGTGCAGTGCACTACAGATGTGAGGATGTATTTGTAACATGTATCCTTTGATTTAGCAGAACAAAAGGTGATAAAGAGTTGGAGTCATAATAACATACTTGAGGAAGTGAGGAATGAAAGACAAAAGTGTGTTTCTACCAGACTGGTTCGCACCCTCAACGAGACACTCACTGGATTAGTACCGATAGCACAGTTTGTGGGCCAGAGCGTCTGAGGAGTTAGAAGTGTCAGAGCTGCAAAAGGACTCACATGTGCCTCAGAGTCTCCTTGGCTACTTGTGGCAGTGATTTGTCAAAGACACTTCACTCCATGGATATGAAATCTGCATTTCTACAGGGAATGGAACTATCACATGACATTACATCAAGCCTCTTCATGAAGCTTACAGTGAGGGAACATAATGGAGGCTCAGAAAGTGTGTCTATGGTCTGGTAGATGCTTCACTGTACTTCACTACAGTTACACCCCATTTCAAATCTACATTCAGAGATGTGAAGGGCATGACAACTGGGAATACAAGGAATAGACTTTGTAACCAGTTACCAGTTACTGGTTTTAATATTGTGGCTGAATGGTATACATACAGTTTAGCTTTATGATAATTTTGAAGCCCTTGTTGGTGTTTTTTGAACAGGATTGAATTTGATTTGTCCACAAGCACATTGTAAAATCTAGTTTTATACAATTACTCCAGGTGCATGTCATATTGAACAGATGTTACTTTAAGGTTAATAAAATTTCTATGAAATCACATGAGGTAATCTCATTATTGTATTGTCCACAAGCAAAATATTATTGCAATACTGTATTTCACCCACTGTTTTATCTGCAAGACATGCTGTAATATTATGTATATATTAAAAATATGTATATATAAATGTAATCGGAGGCCCTTTGAGATAATGGTTGAATCAGTGTTGATTCAGTGTCAGTCATGATTGAAAATCTAATGTTTATTCAACATAAAACAATGTGGTTTCAGTGTCAGGTGTCAATGTAGATCCAGTACAAAAGGTTGTTTGAATCAAATTTTTTTTATCTGGGGAAGCAGCCTTTGGCTGAGGACACGGGTTCATTACATATGCCTGCTGCAGTACAGTACAAGTTTTATCTAAACAGACCCAGTAGAGTTGATGAGTTTTGGTTGTCAGTCTTATATGTGTCTGACAAAACAGATATGCTTCTTGAAACAATCAAGGTGTCTATACTGGTCATGTAATGTTAACTCCTACTAACAAACAATAGCATGAGCTGTGTAATTAACATTAGCTATTAGCGATAGCTGCATGGTAACTAATGGTAAGAAAAAAAGTTACTCTTTTCAATGATGTTAATAATTGTCAAATAATGTAGTTTTGTTTAAATATAATAAGACAAAAATAAGAAACTAGTTATTATTCTAAGCTTGCAATGTGTTGCAGCTAAGGCTTTTATTTTCTCCTTCAGTAAGTTTAAACCTGTTTCCTTTTGAGGGCTGTTACTTTTTACAGCAAGAAAATAGAGTCATGGCATCACACTGCGGCAGCATCTGACAAACTGTGACAGCCGAGGAGCGTACCTGTCTGGACCTCTCTGTTAGAGCCTCACTGAGACAGAAGCTTTATGTAACCTCAGAGTCTGAGCTCATTAAACGTGAGGAGAAATAAACAACAACTAAATATAGGCTGAAGGACCACAAAGTCATGTGGAAGCTTAAAAAAGTTTGAGCAAATCTGACAGTGGAAGTTAATTCTCAATCTGTGGGAACTGTTATGTTTCACGACGGTCATGGTCTTCTTCAGTGAATGGCTCACATTCATGGCTCTGGCTATAGAATAGGATACGCAGCTAGTACCTATGCTGCAGCTACTTCGTCAGCTAAACACAAAACAATAAACTGTCCTTTATCCAGGGAAACTTGCTGGCTGGTTTTACCCAGGAACCTGCATATCCATCCACACATGCCCAGTTTGTTAATATACTTGATACTAAACACAATGCAGTTAAACTGTCTTCAGAGGAAACAGGACTATTTTGAGGAGAAAGCTAAATGCATTGGTGGATTATGCCACAGTCTTTTATGAGGAGGAGTCACTGTAGTGGTTTATTGTATTTATCCACACCTGAAAGACAACATACCTTGGAAAAAATGTGGTGTTTCTGCAGCCACTGCTCTACATAGCCAATTGAGAAAGAAAACTTTTGCTGCAGAGTGGGAAATCAGTCATCGCTACCTGCTGCATTAATGCATGTCACAAAACTGTAATTTTTTTGTGCACTACTTAATCATTTGTGCTCTAGAATTATTTCAGTTGCGCACACTAACTGCTAATTCCTAAATTAATTCATGAAACCAAGCAGCTTTTTTCATTAGACTTTCATTTCTTTCTCCACACTTCCAGTTACTAACACCAGCTTTCTGTTAAATTATTTAACCCAAGCTGAGACAACCCTGATGACATTATCAGTTATTATTTCAAACTTTGGAAAGCACAGAAGACATTATACAGCTGTTTCACAGGCTGAGTCATTATGAGTAAACTGAACTTGTGTAAAATCAGTGGAGTTCCCCCTTAAATCAAGCGCACAAATTTGTAATTCATTATTGCTAGAATTGCCTAATTTGTGCTCTATAATTATAGATATTAACTACTTTCTTTGTCACAGCACTAATCTCCTGTTCAGTCCAGAACTGATACATTTTGAGTCAGTTCAGTTTGATTTGATTGAATCCAATTCAGTTCCTATTCAATTTGATTTGTTCCTTGATGATTCAGTCAGGACAGATACACATAAACTTTGATTATTACTATTACTAACGTGTCAGTTTACAAGACTATTGTATGTAGTATACATATTATATAGCAGCTATGTATGTTGCTTTTCTTAACTTAAAATAACCTTTTGTGCTCTTTGGAGTAACATGATTTTAACACAGTAAACATTTCACACATCATGCAGCCCTAACTGAACCACTTAGAGTGCAGCTGTACATCTTTATGATTACATTCACCATGCCTAGACAAACAACATACACTACACTCATGAGTTCCTAGCAGTACTTCAGTCTTGGACATTAAAAAAGGCAGTGTGGCTGAATGTCTACTCCAATGTTGTGTCCAGAATGAATTTCATGATCACGTTGAAGACCACCATGGTTTTAGGTCAGGGAGCAGCTAACAAAAGCCTTCGAAACAGGGGGCGGGCTGGAAGGGAAGTGTTTGTCAATTTGTAAAACTGAGGTTGAACTTGGCAGCAATATTGCAAAGGCAGCTTGGCAAGGCATGACGAAAGGTTCACATGGTTCACAGGGCTGCCCTTAATGAGTTAAGCTCTGACTCACATCCTGCTGTCCACTTAAATGTCTTTTACACAAGATTTGATAGCAGTGTTTTTACCTCTGAAATTAATAATGTAAAGGGAAAGGACAAGGTTTCAAAGGTCAGTGACATAAACACAGACTGTAAGGAGACCGTTCCAATGGATGAATACTACAACATAAGGTGGCAGGGTGACTTATGTGCTGGACAGCTGTGTAGCATATTTTCCTTTATTTTCTCACTGTTTCTTAGGTTTCAATTAGACCTATAACCCTTATGTCCCTGGTATGGGTTAGGGGGTTAGGGTTAGGGAAAATAGAAAAGTATTGCACATAACAGAAATATATTTTGAGCCCTTACTGATTGCATAAAGGGTCAGTAGAGGGGTGGAGGATGCTTCTCTTACTTTGTTAATTGTTAATCCTTCAAAACATCCTAAGACCTCATGAGCTCATACCATCTATTTATTGATGTTTTCATCAGCTTCTAATACCATGCAGCCAGACCTTCAAGTGGAAAAACTCATTTCTCTTTTTAATCTTGACTTAAATCTAACTGGTTGGACTTGACAGCAAACTGAGTTTAGAAAAAAAGCCAAACAGTGTCTTTTTAGTTTTTTAATATTTGTGGAACCATGACGACTGTTTTTTTTTGTTTGTTTGTTTGTTTGTTTGTTTGTTTGTTTGTTTGTTTGTTTGTTTTTATATCATTGTTGCATTGAATCTGTTTTATATGTTTGCACCATGGTTTGTTGTGGAAACTTCAGTCTGTCCAGTCAAAATGGACTTAACAGTCTTGGCCAGTAAAATTACTGGAATCAGCCAGGTTCAGCTCTTTGACATCTATAATAACTGCATTCTTGGAAAGGCTGAAGTTACTCTGGCTCATCCAGGTTGTGGATCTTTTGTTTTGGTGGCCGTAAACCTGTTAAACTCCTGTCATACTTTTTCTTAAGTGGACTCTCTGGGGTGTTTCAGACCATGGTTACTGTTTTTTGTTTTTGATCGTTGTTTTTACAGCTGATGTGACCTGTAAACCTAACTTCCAGCCACAGCCGGATAATAAACTGGACTGGACAACACACACCAGCCACCTGTATGGGAAGACACAAAGCAGGCTGTACTTCCTAAGGAGACTGCGGTCTTTCAACATCTGCAGCAAACTGCTGTGGATGTTTTACCAGTCTGTGGTTGCCAGCATCCTCTTTTACACTATGGTGTGCTGGGGGGGCAGCATATCCAAGAAGGACACATCCAGACTTGATAAACTGATCAGGCGTGATCGGCATGAAGCTGGACTCTCTGGTGACGGTGGCAGAGATGAGGACACTGGACAAACTTCTGGATATTATGGACAATGCCAGCCACCCTCTGCACACCGTCATCAGCAACCAGAGGAGCCTGTTCAGTGTAAGACTGCTCCTGCCCAAGTGTAGGACCAACAGACTTAAGAACTCCTTTGTCCACCATGCCATCACGCTCTACAACTCCTCACTTGGGGGGAGGAGGAGATAGAGTACAGAAGACAGAAGGGAAGGAGTGGTAGCCACTTAATGTGCAATAACCATATACAGTTCTCCATACTTATTTATCCTATCTCATTCTTATTTTATTCTATTTATAGTTTGTATATTTAGAGTTTACAGTGTTTTTTTTTTTTTTTTTATCCTATTAAGAGTTTACTGTTTATTGTTTATTTTTTTTATTCTATTCTCTATACCTGTTTGCAAGCAGTTGCTGTTGTTGTTTGCAAACTGTCCTGTGTGCTGCTTCTGTCTGTATAAGCTGCTGGAAACTTAATTTCCCTGAGGGAGTCATCCCAAGGGATCAATAAAGTCTAGTCTAAGTCTAAGTCTAAGTCTTCCTTATTGGAGACAATAAACATTGATTGATAAGGTTGAGAAAATGAGCAACAAGCAAAGTCAACCAGCAGGGTTTCTGGGAAATGTAGTCTTAAACATCATGGAGGTAAACAAGTTTGTGTATTGCTATGTGTCAGATCATTTAAGCGTGTATTCCTGCTGTAACCTCTCAGAGTCACATCGTCCAATCAGAACGAGAGAAAAAAACTGTGAGAAAGAGTCAGATTCTCACTTTACTGACATTTAAATCAGGTACATCACACACACACGCACACACACAGTACTTGGCAGTTCATGGTGACTCAGCGTCTGTGGGCGGAGCATCTGAGTCACCCTCAAACATCTACAGAGCCAATAATACATTCCTCCATCCATCCCTCTATCCCTGCACACCTCCATCATTCCTCCCTCATCCCTCCATCAGGTTAAGGACAACACTGATTATCAAAATGATTTTCTTAAATCTTCACCAAATGTTTTTCTTGCTAGATCAGTTTTTGACTTGAAGAAAAATTGTTGTTTTCTTTGGTGAACAAACAAACATTTGGTTACATAACACAACAGCTCTGAGATCAGCTTTTCACCAGTGTGATGAGTTAATTTTCACACAGTGACCCTCACTAACATTTTCACAGATTCATTTATTCATTCACTTGATCTGACTGTTCTTTCCTCCTTTCATTCATTCGTTTAGTTGAATGATTGATTTCCACATATGGATTTTTATTATTTTTTAAAACAAACAAACCTTTTCCCAACATGCACTGAGTTGAAGGTTACAAACACATAAAACAACAAACGACAAACTCTCTGATTAGGTGAATAAATAATGGGTCCAGTTTGTGAATGTTTACAGATGTGTTTTACAGTCTCCTGTCAAGCTTGTCTTTTTATTTTCTACCTCTTTTTGTTTCTAGTCAGTGTTGCCTTAGCAATATCAAACCCAAACACTAAACAAAGACACAGCTGAAAACTGTAACTGTGTGTGTGTGTGTGTGTGTGTGTGTGTGTGTGTGTGTGTGTGTGTGTGTGTGTGGTTATGTAACAGGCAGTAACTCTTTGAGTTGGCCAACAACATCAACAGAAAGAGAGAGAAAGACTAAGGGAATGAGAGAAGAGGCACACCAATCAGAAGGTAGAACACAGGCATGTCAGCCACTCAGACTGATGCAGGGTTTATATGGAAGGCAGCAATGTGAATATCCCCATATTTGTGACTTGCAAGCATTAACATTATTTTACAGTTCAGTGTGGTTACTGACTGGAGAGTTGGTCACAGGAGGGTTGGAAATCCTGTGTACTCATAACAGAGCATCATGTCTATTAAACTTTGGTTCACTTGCCCTAAATGATGACTTCGGCTGACGTAAGGTATCCACATTTTCCCAATTGGTGTTTTTTGTTATAACAGCAACTCTGGCATGACATGAATGGGGCATGAGCATGACTGTGGTCATAAAAGAACAAATTATTAAAGGTTTTGTTGTCCTTATTTATACTGTTAACTCAGTGTAAATGCATTCTGGTCACTCAGTAATACATCAGACCTAGGTCTACCACTGTCCACATCTCTAATTTGTCCAACCATCCATTTGCTGGACTGTTAATTCTTTGAAGGTCTCATATGGAGCTGGAACAGTGACATTAAGATTTGGCATTGAAATATTTTTAGATGTCTGTGTTTTATTTTTCAGTAAAACCTTTTTCAATGCCAGTGCTTGTTTCAGTGCCAATGCAAAGTTCTTACAATGCAAATATTTCAAAGCCAATGTTTCCTTTTTCAGTTTGGGTCTTGTTTTCAATGCCAAATTTTATTTTCGGTTTCAACATTTTAATGTCACTGATCTAGCTCCATAGTGTCGGGGGTGCTGGAGCTGACGTTGAACGAGAAACCCTAACTTCAACAGTTTAAACAGGTCTGCTGTCATAGTCATTCACAGCTGTTCCTCTTGATTGGCTGAACAGTCCTTCAGCTAGAGCTTTGTAGTTGAGATCAGGAATGGGGATGTCCCCTCACATAGATTCCTAGCCACCTCACTATATCCATTAAAATAGTGACAGAAATAGCGCCAAGAATGGATAAGACTGAATATCAGGTTGACTCAATGATGTGAAATAAAATGGCAATTCAGTCTGATCATCAGGACACAGTGTGGAAACCCCCTCCCATTTTCACCTTCTCCTTCATGGCCAGGACAATTTTTCTTCATTTAAGAATGGTTCTTTCTACTTTCTAAAAGATGAATATTTCTTTTCTTCAAATTCAAACTCATTAAAATATAAGGAATTGAAGCCTTCAGCCTTTGCTCCCCTCATCATAATGAACTAAATTCTGTTTTGTATGTGTGAGCTTTCCAAGGATCAGAGTCACATTGTGGATGGATTTCTTCATCATGGCAAGGTGGAGGTTCTATAGCCAGCAGATCCTGCAGGCGGTCTGCTTCAGTGATGACAGCAGTTAGCTGTTGTCAGACAGTCAGATCACCTCCGTCCATCAGATCCTAACTGACATCCACCACATTGTGTCAATCCTCCCCCAGAGACTTACTCAGACTTACATCACTGCTCAGGGTGGCAGGTGGGCTTAGTGATGCCTCAGGTGAGTCTAATGAATATTTAATAAGGCAGAGTGAAGGAATGAAGGAAAATGCCTGGCTGGGCCGGATGCTGACTTCCCTTCAGGTGGGGGGGTCGGGCTCAAAGCTTGTGTGTTCCAGCATTCTGACCTCAGGTCAGCTGTAGAGCAGGAGACTGAAATTAATCTGATTTACATCTCTGTCCCTGGATTCCTCTTCTTCTACCAAACACGCTGTATATTTATTTTCCTTCCTTTTCTCCTCACCATGTTTTATGCTTAAAGACTCACTTAAAGTCAGTTAAACCCTTATAAAAAAGACCTTAACAACCAAAGCTAGAAAAAAACTAAACAGCAGGGAACATGGTCAGTTTTATTGTGATAAGTGAAGAAAACAGATTCTAAGAATAGTGACCAGTAGAACCAAATGGATGCCCTTAATGATGAGGAATTGATTTTATATCGTAGATTTGACCATGGTCTCTTTTGTTGCCTTGAAACAGACAAGTTTTCGCATTTTATTTTTTGACCTCTTGGGTGGACTTCCTCACCATACTTCTTGAATTTATGCCGTTAGGAAGTATCATTTCTTCCTCCTCTATTTGGATGATAACAGGTGAGATAACAACAGGCAGCACAAGTGCTACTGCCAGCAAACAAACACTCTCCATGGAAAATATTGAATTTTACAGCTGTAAAACTTAAATCTGTAGCTCTTTCGTTGCTGTAAACGCTCTTAAATCCTCCTCAACTAAGGAAACTGTTTAAAAGATTCTGTGCAGTACCTTTAAAAAACTCCCTCAGCTAAGGAGAAACTAAACCTTAAGTGTCATACCTAAGTAGAAAACTTGTGAAAACGTGTCAAAGATTATTAATGGAGGAGTCTAGACAAAAGTATCACACGTTTCCCTTCTTGGTGTTTTGTCTTTTCCTAATGAGCTGAAACTTACATAGTTGGTTCATAAAGGCCCAAGGACCAGCATATTTAAGTTTTAGCTCATTATTACAAAATTAAACATGAGAAAGAGAAACGTGTCCACTTCCAAGACCCTATAATGGAGGCTAGGATAGGGCAAATGGACCGGCCATAAATCGACAATTCTTGTAGCTAGAATGCTGAAACTTGGATATGTTGGTCATTGGGCCTGTATCTACCTAGCTGATAAGTTCTTGTAAAAAGTTTCTAGTTTAGTGTAAAAAACAAAGTCTTGTCGTTTGATTTAGTCTCAGTTTTCATCAAAAAAAGTGGCACAGTGTTGGACTGAATGTTTCTAAGCTACAAACATGAAAAACTACAATAATAGGCACTGACGTTCACTGTCAACACTCATTTATTCACAAACATCTTTATTTTTAACAAACAGAATCATCAGAGACCAGAAACACAGAGAAACAACAAGACAGCGAACACGCCAATACAGCTTGCTCTATGTGTGTGTGTGTGTGTGTGTGTGCGCGCGCATTGAGGTGTGGGTGGAGGGGGTATTAGTCACCAGAAATGGCACAGAGCCTCTCTCTCAGTAAGTGGGTCACTCCATCTGGAGTAGAATATGGAAAAACAGCAACACAACGTTTTCTACCAAACAGTCAAACACAAAAACTTGATTCTGTCAGTTCAAAGTCAGAACACAGTAAAAACAGTGAAGGCAGTAAAATTTCAACCAATCAGCTCATCTTTTATCTTTTAGATTCATCTTACTACTACTATGAAAATGCACTTAATGTTTCCTTTAATTTATTAATGACAGTTTTTGTGCAGATTTGCATGGTTATTTATGTGGGAAACCCATTAAATTGACCACGAGTATCTTTATAAACCCACTGAGTAATAATACAAATATAGTTGTTTTAATAACTGTTTCTCTCTATCTCTCTGTCACCCTCACTCTGTAAAGTGCCTTGAGATAGCGTATGTTGTGATTTGGCACTATACAAATAAATGTGAATTGAACTGAATTAATACTGGGTTTTCATTATACCTTCATTCAAAACAAATCTTTGAATTTGTTTCCAAGGTCACAAATGAACGTCCATGTTCAAAGTTTGAATGTACTACCATGTGACCATCTACATTTTGTCTGGTAACAAAATGTTGTATTTTTCTTGATTGCTTGAATCCTGGTGAACCTTCCAGGACAGACTGTGCCAGTGTGTGAGACACCACACAGCTCAATGAAACAGTCTGTCTGCTGTGAAAAAGGAAATGTTACCAAAAATAATAAAACAAGTTAAATATTTTACTGGAGGAAAAAAAAAATCACAACTTAGGGTCTCATTCGCTTGAGCTTTCTACCACATCTCATCATTTCCCTCGGCAGATGGAAGTTTGCAGGATATTTATGTGGAAAGCCCCATTAGATTGAACAAGTCTATTAATAACACCTGACTAATGAAACTCAGTCTCCATCTTTTTGTAATATGGTTAAAGTTCTGTTTCCAAGGAAAAGAATAAATGTTCACACTCAAGTACAAAAACTTTTTTTGTTTCTCAGATAAATAAGGAATGATTTACGTTTAATTGAGAAACTTAATTAAACTTGCATTCACAATTTTTTGGCTACTTATGGGCGATGGGAAATGAGCTGTAAACACACGTATTATCACCCTACAAAGTTGATATATGTTTTATTTATGCATCTAGAGAACACAGAGAAACATTGGTGTTCATTTGGAGCACCTAATGAATGACAGTCCAGTGTTTGGCTCTGTCTTTAGCTGCTAAATGCTCCACTATGTTCAGCAGCCAGTCTCTAACTGGATCTGTCTGGCGAGATTTGTGAGGATAGTAATAATGTTATAATGAATTGTTGGGTCTCTGTAATTAAAATTAGAAAAGGTATGTTGTAGACCTGTTTCATATGAAATGTGGCCCAGCATAACCTCTGTTGTGATTTGTCAAGTCATGTCAATTATAAATAACACTGACTTGACTTGACTTGACTAAGGCTCCTGTTTCACTCTGAGAGCAGCTGGATGTTTTCTGGACTGACCTGTGTGTTTGTTGATAACAGTCTGACTGATGTATCATTGAAGGATTCCCATAAACACTGTCATTAACATAGGTGACTCAGTCTGGCTCCGTCCTCAACAACAAAACAAAGATGAGTCCAAACTTTGACTTGTTAGGTCTCTGTGATGTTGACATGTATTCTGAAATTTCAATCTTGATTGAATCTTAGATTTTTAGCCAAAATTGGAAGCTTGTCTATGTCCCAACTCTTTAGTAAAAGGTAGTATTTAGCTTAGGTAGTCTCTAACTCTGATTAAACCTATGGAGATGCTAAAATGTCATAAACCAAAGTCTATCTGGTACAGACAGATTTAAAATCCCCTGATGGGTTTAAGTTCCCTCTTGACACATTGGGATGGTCAGGATCGAATTATATACTGTTTCACTTTATGGTCTCATGT
Organism: Lates japonicus; assembly: GCA_033238685.1. Classification (NCBI taxonomy): domain Eukaryota; kingdom Metazoa; phylum Chordata; class Actinopteri; family Centropomidae; genus Lates; species Lates japonicus. The sequence continues at coordinate 7,841,291 of BRZM01000011.1, forward strand.
CTAATTATTAAGTTTCAACATATGTTGAAAATTCCTGATGTGTTCATTTGAAAAAAAAAGAGATGTTTAATTGATATAAAGCAATAAATCTTCAAGATAAAAATCTAAAATAATAATCCTAATTAGTGTTAAGAATTGGTGGTGCAGTGGTTAGCACTGTCACCTCACAGCAAGAAGGTTCTGGGTTTGAACCATGGTTTACTGTATGGGGTTTGCATGTTCTGGTAGAGCTGGAGCTGGTTCCAATAAGAGCAACTTCTGTCATTTGAAAGAAGTTTGATAACATTAAAGGATAGGTTGACAGTTTTTTTTTCAGGTGTTAGCACTGTCACCTCACAGCAAGAAGGTTCTCAGTGGATCTCAGTTTACCCGGGGCTTTTCTGTGTGGAGTTGTCATGTTCTCCCTGTGACTCCCTGTGGATTCTCTCTGGGTACTACAGCTTCCTCCCACAGTCCAAAGCCATGCAGGTTAATTGGTGACTCGAAATTGCCTGTAGGTGTGAATTTGAGAGTGAATGGTTGTTTGTCTCTGTATGTCAGCGACAGACTGCTGATCTGTCCAGGGTATACACCTGTCTCTCTTCCAAAGTCTGCTGGGATAGGCTCCAAGGATAAGTGGTATAGATAATGGATAGATTATAAGAGTAATAAATATAAATCATTAATACAGTTAAATATATGATTGAATGTATAGTATCAATATATTTCTATGTGTGGTTTTGAATAAATAGGGTGAAGAGCTGCTTCAGTTCTGCTGCTCTGATTCACTGAGAGAGAAATCACTTCATCCTGATGACTCATCGATGGGTTAAACAAGTAATCCACTCAGAAGAGAAATAGTTTTTAAGATATTAATGGCTTGGGGGCCCTTAGCTACAACCAGATCAATGAGAAAGAACCAAAGCTTAAATACTCTAAAAACCTCTGAGGAGCTGAGGGGAACTGCAGAGTCAGGTGAAAACAAAGTCACGTGATCTGTCTCTAATATAGCAGCAAAGTGACCCTTTTCAAATTTGCAGGAGAGGAACCCCTGGGGTTAAACGTATTAATTACCCTGAATTTATTATCTGCATATACTGTATGTGTGAGGACAGTATTCACGTTGTCAGCTGCCTGTCACTGTCATTCTTTTTGCTGCTTGTCTTTCACTATTTTAACATGAATAGAAGCTCTACATTATAGATAAATAAACAAATGGGGGTTGTAGGTACTAACTGAGACCCTTGCATTTTGTACTCTACACCATTTTCTGCCCAAACCAATTTCCCATAATTTTTGGCAACCTGTCAAAGTTTTCCACCTCTCCTCCTACAGATTTCATACAGTCTTCACCAAGTTTGTTGTTCTTTATAGTTGAAAGAATTATATTTATTTCTATGGCCAAGAGTATGTACCTGCTCTGTCACACATCCTTTACTGTAGTTCTGGTCTGAGTCTAATTTAATGGCTCAGGGCTATTTATTCCAATGAAGGGAAATCTGAATGTTACATTATACAGTTATATTTGCACAATATCATTCTTTCAATTATGTGTTTGTCCTTTTCCAGCAACAACACCAACCTGCACAAAACCAGCTCCAAAAAGAAATGGCATTCCCATCTTGCTGTGAAAGAACTTGATTGATCTGATTTTCCAGATGTGTCTGACATAATTTCATATCTGTTGGTTCTGTATAATAAGGAAATAAAGTTATTTTGCAGATAATGGTTCCATTGCCTTTTTAAAAAAAAATATTTTTTTAGTTAATATTTCATCCGTCCTTACTGCACATATTGTAACATGGTATAGGCAAGTGCATTTTGTACAGCCCTTCATAAAATCCTCCTTCTACAGAAGTGCGTTGCTAGAATTGCAGCCCACTCAAATTCCTCTCTCATCATCTCCTTTATTTCTGGAAATTCCTCTTCTTACAATATGTGATATTAATGTTTCCAAAATATGCACTTTTATATACAAAATAAAATTCAAAGAGGGAAATTTTCCACATCATTTCATGTTCAAACAAATTCACTCCTATTCAACCAGACGGTCATCTACTGGTGATTGTCTCAAATATCTCACAAGCTGAGGTCAGTTTTCAATCTATACATGCAGGAACTCTCAAGAGAACACAGGAGGGAAGTCTCAATTCGTTTAAAAAAATGCATTTTCCTTAAAGTCAGAGATTATTTTAAAAAGACAATAATCTCTGTTCTATCATTTTGTTTTTTTTTATGCTGGTGACCTACATCACTTCTAGAGTGTGAATGTTTTTTGTATTATTCAGACAGGTCTTTGATGGCCTTTGCCTTCTGTTCTTTCCCTACTCCCTGTGTGATTGATGAAAAGCTAAGACAATATGTTTAAGTTAAACAATAATGCTTACTTCTCAGAATCAGCATCAGATTTATTGGCTATATTTGCACAGACATGGAATCTGACTCCAGTTTCCAGTGGCTCAGTGTACTCTCATGCACAGCACACAGTACCAGTAGAAATGTTCAGGGAGATACTCAAAGCTGTTTCTTGCCTGCTTCCTGTCTCTGGAGATGTGCGAGTCCTGGATGGTGGCCAGTTTGATCATCACTTCTCTTTTCTGTAGTCCTGACTGTCTGTCTTGTCTTTAGTGGCCAACCCAAAGACAGTGGTGGGGGAACTGGTGTTTCAGGAGTTTGACAGATGGATCTCCTGCTGTGCTGTCCGTAGTGTGTTGACTGAGAAGAGCAGTGGGGAGAGCACACAACCCTGGTCGCGCCAGTGCTGAATTTGTTTTCCCCCCAGCCTCGCCTGCTGCTTCCTGTCTGACAAGGAGTTGGTGATAAATTGTCTGGTGGAGGCTCTCACAGTAAGTTGTAGTGCAGTCCCATTTTGACTGCATTGTCCACTGACCCATGTGCCCAGGAAAACTGTAGGTGGTCCAGCAGGGAGTCTGTAATGTGCTTCAGGTGGGTCAACATCAGTCTCTCAAAGCACTGGTGATAAGTCCCTGAGACCTGTCACTGAGACCTGTGATGGACAGTTTCTTGGGGACCTGACTGTGGTACATTTGAGCTCCAGAGATGTGTTGGAGCCTGTTGTCTGAACGGTTGTGTGTTTCTGGTCACAAAGCTATTATTGTTAAGACTGTCCGCTCTATTGACAACTTTCATAGGCTTTAACCATTTCATCTGCACATGGGCCTGGAAAGAACCCATTAAGTTTTGGTAAAGTTCCGGTTAAAGAGGTAGATCCAGAGATTTTTCCATCACTTTACGTAACATTGCAAGATTTTTCAACATTTTGGCCTTGGCAGAGGTATGTGCTCTACTGAGTCTAGTTTTTACTGCTTTTTATCTTATATTTGGACGAATTTACATGAAAATCAGTTTTAATCGTGTAGAACAGTTTCTAACTTTGTTTTGCGCTGTATAAATAGATTTATTATGAGTTTGTTGTGTTTGGTAATTTTGTGAATAACAGTGAAGTACACGCAAAAAACTGATCCAAGCCCTTCTTTGATGTGACACATTTAATTGTTGTTTAGTTTATTGGAACAAATCTATTTAAAATTTATACATGTACATTTAATTGGGGTACCGTAATAGTTTCACCTTGACATTCATGAATGCAAAACAAACGAGTTTCATTTGAATTGGCACCATCCTTTGTGTATGTGCGAGACAGGGCGCTCTAAGCCTCCGTTCGTTTCGGTCTCGTTTCGGCTTCCTTCTCATGAGAGTTCTGGCAGCACTGTACGAAAGACACGGACAACTCCTGGAATCCACTCCTACTTAATAGTATTAGTTTAAAAAACTTGCTGTGAAAAGGCCGTTAAGCGAATTTTACCATCAGTGAAGTCGGACTTTGCGGGCTAGCTAGCTAAGCTACAGGAGGTGCAGTAAAGTTTGAGTTAGCTTCTGTGGTTACTTTGACTAGTGTTATAACCACAGGTCTTTTACTGGGAAAAAAGTGTACATGAATTATGGAGTTTTATGACCACGTGTCAAGTGTTTGATAACCATATTTGAAAGATCATTGCAAAAACTCTGTGTGTTTGTGTGTGTGTGTGTGTGTGTGTGTGGCTTTGGCCTCTAAAATTGAGCATCAGTCAGGCTCCACTAAACAGTCAGGGCTTTGGTTGTCTGGCTCTTGCAAAATCTCAGACTATTTTTATTTGCATCTAGTATATAATGCGTATGTATTCTTTTTTTGTTCTACTTTTCTCTTGTTTCAGATCGGGATTAAACATCCTGAAATCCCTTTAAACTCCCCAAAACACAAGCAAGAAGGCAAAGGCAAAGCTGCAGCCGATATCAAGAAGCCAAGAAAGGCTGAAGTTGAATACATTCCTCTGCACCCAAAAGGTGAAACTGCACAGAGCTTGGAGAATGGAGACTTCAAAAACAAATGGCCTGCCCTGTTTGAGCAGAGTGAAGAAAGTAAATGTTTGTGTGTTGTCAATTTTTGTTATTGTCCGTGGTAATTAATGGCTGCAAAATTGCAATGTGTATTTTGCAATAATCCTGCACCCCTTTATGGTAATAATTATAAAAAACAAGTAATATGTCTGTACATTGTTTAATATTTTTCAGGTGAATGCGGAGTTCATGCAGATCACCACCAAGCCACTGCAGTCAAAGTTCCTGTCACAGCTGGACCACTTCTCTGAGAAGCTGATGCAGATCTTCAAGAGTGAAGGCGGAGTGAAGGGGCAAAAGATCAAGCATATCCTGGCAATAAAAGACTCGGTTAGTATAAATGCGTAAAACAAACTTACGCTGTATTGTGGTGGTTATTAAGTTGTTCTTGTCTATAGCTGCTCATTTAAAGAAGTAATTCACAGCAGTTTCAATAATACTAGAACACTAGAGGTGCTACATGATCAGAGAAAAGGGTATGTGGCATTTGCTTTTGCTCAAAAGGGAGAAAACCTGCAACTACCAGAATGTACTGCAGTGCACCACACCAAAAAAACACCTCTTGCAAGTTGGGTGGTGCCTGGTTTTGGCTCATATGTTTTAAAACTGATCAATATGACAGCCGACTGCCAGGAAAACTCATCGCTGATGTAATATTCACAGGAAATGATCTGCTCAATTCAACAAAAATGTGGAAATACAAACTTTTCTTGGAGCAAAAGCCCTAAAACCAAAACAAAATAGTGGCCAGTCTGTTCGTGTGCACATACTACCCACCTCATAATGATAACAGTCTGGTTTAAATTTGGCAAGGTATTCTTTTAATCTCAGTAAGAGGGAAGCTTGAAGGAAGGAGGTTAGTATTTGAAAACTTAACATGCTCTTGCCAATTTCTTGAACCTACCTACTCCAGCTATAATTGTCACAATTTAATATCTGCTTTCTGTTACAATTTGATAATATAATGAACATTTTCATATATATTTTGCCTAAAGTCTCTCTTTATTTGTCACCCATGTTTAGTGTGATGACATCAATGCAAGGAGGGAATGCATCCTGCGAAGCCTTATTGTCTACTTCAAGGAAGACCCAGATGTGTTTTTCAAGGAATATTTGGTGAGTTTATTAAAAGTGTTTCTCACGTAGCATAACTGTTTACTAATGTAAACATGCAACATCAAAAATACTGAAATTCGTCTCTTTTCTATAGTTCCTGCATTTACAACACTGCTGGGTGTTGTGATTGAGGGCATTCAGGTCCTCAACAATGTAAGCAGTGTCATCATGGGGTTCATCATGCTGTTTGGGCTCATTTATGCCCCTGATCTAGTCTTTCCAGAAAACATCAAGTACAGTTCTGAGTTTTTCCAGAAGATCATTATGAACTTGGATGGGCACGAGCTGAATGCAAAGATATACAGCAGCTGAAAATCAAGCTGTTTTCATAAGAAGCAAACAATATGTGTCCACACAGTTAATGACGGTCATAGTGGGTGTTTTTCTTTTTTTTTAAAACTCTGTTAACCACTTGTGTAGTGCATCAAGATTTATTTATTACTATGGATAGGCTGTGACTGGACTCAGAGTTTGCATTTTTCTTTCAGGTTTTGTTTTGTACTGCTACCATATGTGTGTTGAATGTGTTTTATGTATATCTCATAGCTGTTTGTAGGCATTACATATTGCATTTTATGGTAAATGTTTTCATGCTTGGTCTAGACTGGTCATAATTTGCCTTAGCTTTGCTGCCTGAAACAGTTATCTAGGCGGTTTTTGGTGTATTGACACAAGTCATGATGTTGTTGAATTTATGGATCGCATTGATGAATTCCATGTTGATGTTCTATACTATATATATATATATCCAGATGAGTTTTTATTTGCTTTAAAGAAAAGCACATCAACCAGGTTTTGTGTCTCTTAAATAGGGGTCAAATTTTATTTCAAAATAATTATATTAGTTTGAGTTGGACCAATGTAAATCAATTAATGTAATTAATTTATTTTGGCTACATTTGATAAAAATGAGCTGAACCAACTCAGTTAAATCATATTATGAGGAGATGCTTATTTTGAGTTGGAGCTCCATAAAAGTATTGGATGGAAATCCTGCCCAAAATTTATTTGAGTTCATCCAATGAGTTATTTTTTTCAGTGTACCCGTACTGTTACCTTTTATGGTGAGGAGATTAAGAATACTTGGAAATATATCCTACAATTTCTTTACATTTTGGTTCATCATGGCTTTACATTGACTTGTTAGTAACTAATTTCACTGAACATTTTGGATGTTGAGGAAATTGTGTGTTAAATCAAACTGAGGCCACAAAATGTTTTTAATGTAGTACCAGGTTTAACTGTGAATTAACTGTGTTTTTGGTGAAAGCTCATGTCAGTTTGTACTTAAAAGGGGTTTTCTGTTAAATTCAGCACAATCCACAAAGCTAAGGAGACACACTGTACAGTTTTGTTTAATATTGCTAGTACAGATGCAATGTTATGTGTCCATGGACATCTGATAGTATATTAATAATATAATATACTTGGTTAAAAATTAAGTACATTATAAATACATTTAGAGGTGTCACATTTGAGGATAATATGTGGATTGTTCATAGGGGAGATTGTGATTAATGAGAAACAAAATGGAATTGCTGCAGACAGTTGTAGTGAAAATAGACCTATTATGAACATGATTTTTCCTATGTTGTACTGTTAATGGGGCGGGGCCACAGGGGTGGCTTGTCACAGATAATTATGGATTTAACATTACCTAATGATTCATTAACGTAGTATCTCCAGGTTCTGTAACAACTCATTAACTACTATAAGGTCAGGTTGGAATTCTTCTGGAGTGACACGTTAACATTAATAACACATTAATTATTACTTATCATGTAATTCCTGATTGGTTCCTCACTTGTTCCTCAGTAACTACTGACATTTTGTGCAACATATTGTAATATTCTTGTTTCTTGTTGGAGAATCAATCAAATGGCCACAAAAAGACACAAGACCAACATAGTCTGGGGAACATTTTACAGGTCAGCGTCCAGAGGCCCATTATTTCAATGGCCCCATGGCTGTAGGCCTATGATGTGTTATGAGTGTCAGCTTTTTATTATTATGTCATATTAGAATATTTAAAGTTGTTTCTAATAAAGATGCAGCACAATGTGTCCAGACATGTTAATTGATCCTGCACAATAATTTTCATACTTACTGGCCAGAATGTTCAACGGTTAACTTACTTTTTGGCTCAAGGCTTACTAAGAGGTATTTTTATGTTATATTTATTTTTTCATTTATTTATCTTTTTTTTTTTTACTGCAATTACAACAATGCCTTAAGTTTAGCAAACCCCCTGAGTGAGATCTGCAGGTTTATTTCATAGGCATTCATTAATTTGTTTCTGGCAAATTAATAACAGAGCCAAATGGTTTTACAGTAAAAACAAAACTAGGAAGCCTCATAAGTGTGTGATGTATTTCAAAATTATAATAATCCCCAAATTTCTCAATCTGAAACCACAATCTGTTTACCCGACAGTTTTGACACTAAATTCATATTCCAACTGACTTTTAATTCCTTTATGGGAAATTTTTGATACCTAGCAAAAATCAATCAGTCTGAGTTTAGGAAACTACACGTCATCATTACAACATGTGGCTCCTGTCATGTGGACACCTCATCACCATAAATGAACAAAAAGCAAAACAGCAGCAGGTGAGTATTTCATCACTGATATATTGACACGAACATCTCAACACAGTAAAACAGTGTGAAGGAATTAAACACATCTGTATAACAAAAGATATTCATAATAAATACAGACATAAAGTGATAAAATCAGATTGTTCACACATTTCAGTATATTAATAACAACAACTTATATACATTTGTACAAAAATAGAATCATTAGACATGTCAAAAGCCTTGTTCAAGTAAAAAAAGAAAATAAATATTTGCTTGATGCTCACCTACTGTATTTTTCAAAGTCTCTCATGTTTATTGTCAGACAGAAAACACGTAACTGAAATTTAAACTTTTTTTCCCATCTGCAAGTAGTCATGATCTCTGATGTAATGTTATATTCTAAAAGTAGTGGGTGTTTATTTTATATCTTATTTGTCTTATTTATTTGCAGCTATATGTTTTTCTATCTGACAGCTGCAGTATTAAAACTGTAACATGAAAGACATGCTGACTGCACAGTAAATTCAGTGAAAACAGTCCAAGAGTATAAAGGGAACATTACCTTCATGGTTGACAATGTGTGAGAAAATATCAATCATCACACTGCATGAACAACAACCTATGTATCATATATTTTGTTTAATAAGAACTTGCTTAGATATTAAAGCCCAGTCTGTATTTTTTTTGCACTTGATTAGGAACACCTGTAAACCTGCTTATTCGTGCAACTATCCAAACAGCCAATCATGTTGCTGCAGTGCGATGCATAGAGTCATGCAGATACAGGTCAGGAGCTTTAGTTAATGCTCACATCAAACATCAGAATGGTGGAAAATTTGAGCTCAGTGACTTTGACCGTGGCCCTTGAGTTTTCACACACAACAGTCTCTAGAGTTTACTTAGAGTGGTTTGAACAACGGCAAACACCCAGTGAACAGCAGTTCTGCTGATAGAACCACCCCTTACAACAGTAGTGAGCAGAGGACAAAAATGCAATCTTGAGGTGGATGGGCTATAACAAGAGAAGACCACCATGGATTCCTCTACTGTCAGCCAAGAACAGAAATCTTGAGCTGCACGGGGCACAGACTCACCAAAACTGGACAGTTGAACACTGGAAAAATGTAGTCTGGTCTGATGAATCTTGACTTCTGCTGAGGCACGCATATCATTGGGTCAGAATTTGGCATCAGCAGCATGAATCCATGGACCCAAACTGCCTTGTGTGCAGTCCAGGCTGGTGGTGCTGGTGTAATGGTGTGGGGAATGTTTTCTTGGCACAACTTGGGCCCTTAATAATAATCAATCATAACTTGAATGTTGACTGTCAGCCCATCTGAGTACTGTTGCTGGCCATTTGCATCCCTTTATGGCCACAATTTCCCATCTTCTAATGGTCAGTGGTTTCATGAATATGACAATGAGTTCAGTGTACTGTACCTCAGTGGCCTCCCCAGTCACCAAATCTGAATCCACTAGAACACCTTTGGGGTGTGATAGGAGACTGGCAGCAAAACTGTGCAGCTGACAAATCCGCAGAAATTATGTGATGCAATCATGTCAACATGGGCCAGAATCTCAAAGGGATGTTTCCAACATCTTGTGAAATCAACAAAAGAACTGCAACAAAGAAATGAGGCTGTTTTGAGAACAAAGGGGGGAGCCCCACACAGTATTAGTAAGGTGTTCCTAATAATGTGCTTACTGAGTATATATCTAAGGTGTATTCACGCAAATAACTTAAATCCAAAAGTGCACAGTTATCAAACAAAATGCATTTTTAATGCACTGTCAACACACAACCCTGGTTTCTAATTGGTTGCCAGGTATCCGTTCAAATGATACATGTGGACATGTGTTGACAGTTAAAACTGCAGCTTTAAGTATTTAAACTGCAGGACACCAATTGCAAAGCTACTGATGTCCAGGGATCTCTACAAAATCCTCAAGGACATCAGGAACCTACCAATGGACTTCTACTACCTTCTCCCAGACTCTAGGAACTCCCTAAGGTATGTCCACAACCCTCTCAAGGACCACAGGATTATTCTTCATATACATTTTGTTGTATATTCAAGATCACAGACTGGGCCCTCACCTTATTTCCAGTTGTTTTTACACTGTAAAAATCTATCCAATTTATCAAACAATCTCAGATTAAACTTGTTGTTGAAGGTGTGTCCTTCTTAAAGCAGGAGAAACACATTTGAACTGAGATAATTTTTTGTGAAATCAGCAGCAGATTTATTTTTCTGCATTTTCGCAGAACCTGCAAACCTGTGGAGGTCCATTACCACCATGAGGTAAAATACTGTAGATGAAGGTTAAGCTAGTGTTAAACTTTCTGTATCAAGTATGCAAAGGTCCACATGGCATAAATTTAATCATCAGAGGTTGTATATGAGGTTCTGTGAATGTCCATATACCCTCCAATTTGTTGTGTCTGCACGGCCACTTTGCTACAACGGCACCAACTGCGCATGTGCTCCTCCAATTGGACTAAAGAAATATAATGACAAAACCTAAGCGTTTGTGTGGAATAATTGAGGCCTTAGAATTGGACCTCTATATAATCTGTCAACAACCAAACCAAATGAATCCACTTATGTGAATAGATTTTTTTACAGTGTAGAAATGGTAAAAGAATAACAGGCATATTATTAACATTATTATTATTATAATCAGAATAGTGAATATTATTCAACAGTCATATCTTGTTTGTTATGAAATTAGAATAAAGGAGATATGAAAAGTCCTGTTCCCAGAAAGATCCAGAAAAACTGAGAAAAGTTTCTACCAGCCCAACAGCTGAAACATGAAAAACACAGCTGGAAATTTTTTGAAATTGTTACTTATGTGCATTAACACACAATCAAATTAGAGTGAAATAAAAATGAAAAGATAACAGTAATCAGATTACAAAACAAGCTGCAGCTCTGGCCTTTTAGAGTGAGGCATTCACTGGATTTTGAAAACAAATGAGTAAAAATGTTTCTTTGAAGACTCTGATTAGTGTAAATTCAAAGAAAATTCCTTGCACAGTCTTCGCTCTGTAGTTAGAAGTAGTCTGATTACTTCACATCCACACAAATGACATCACTGATTTCACTTAAGTTATTTTGATTAGGCTTTATGACCAATATCTTATTGACTTTGAGTCAGTGAAAATATAAAAATGTGTTTACTATGAGTGAACAGTATTTACCAGTGGCAGAAAATAAGTTTCCGGTACACTTTATTTACTGACATATAATGACATCTGAAAATAAAGAATATTGTCATCATTTGGAAACTTGGAATTCAGTTTTTCACCAGTCAAATAAATGTATTGTGTCTCTTCACACATATGCCGCTGACCATCAAACTCTGCTGCAGAACAGTCTCTTTAAATTAAATCTGTTACCATCTGTTGTTTAAAAATCCACAGTCAAAATTCCAAATCATCCAAAGTCTGAACTTCGCTCATGTCAGGGATTCATCCTCCCGTCTCTTCTTTCTTCTGTGCTCTGCTTCCTCTGGCTGGATGATTGACAGTGGTTCACAGGGACTGTATCCCATTAAACTGTCCAGTTGAGGCATCATTGAAACTGCATCATTCGCTCTCTGCTTGCTCTGATCAAGAGCACGAGTGAAATGCCAAAATTGTAAAATCGCTTATTATCTCACTGTCATTCTCCTTGTCTTGCCTACTCAGCAACTGGAGTCCTCACTACCAGTGCCTCCCCCTCCTCCTCCAGACTTGGTGGTAGCAGTTGAGCCAACGGCGATCTGGCAGCCATTGGTGACATGACTCATGACCTTCTGTTTGAGCTGAGCGACCTGCTCCCTCAGCATGGCAGCAGTGGAGGCCAGGTCTGAGTTTTGGCTCTTCAGAACCTTTACCTTCTCCTCCAGCCGTGATATCCGCTCCAGCTTCCGCTTGCGACACTTGGATGCAGCAATACGGTTGCGGAGTTTCTTGCGTTCAGCTTTGATTCGCTCCTGCGTCTCAAGGTCAATCGGAGAGAGGGAGGGTGGGGACATGGGGTCACCTGGTGGGTGAGGCACCTCAGGGACAGTCTGAGGGGCATCTAGGCCACGGGTGTGTGGCTGTGGGGCTCCACCACCACCGTTGCCTGAGCCACCACCATATGCTATCTGTCCCCCAGAATATGGCATCTGGCCTGGGTTGTAGCTGCTGAGGTTGGTGTATACAGGCATGTCCCCACTAGACATCAGGTTCCTCTGATAGGATGCCTGCAGGGAGACAGTGCAGGATGAAGATGGGGACATGGGGCCACCTCCCACCAGTTGGTTCTGCTTATGAAGGTCTGCAAGCGCTTTGACAAAGCCATCAGCAAATCCTTCTTGCTCGTTGGTGGCCTGGTTGCGGTAGATGAAGGGGTTGTTGGAGTTGGACACAGGGCTGGTGGTGACCAGTCCCTGGTTGGACTGGATAATTAAGTGCTCCAGGTCGGGGGACGCCAACTTCAGCAGATTCATGTCTGCTGCGGATGCTGCAGAGGATGCAGCTGATGTCATCAGAGAGCTGTTGCCGGTGAGCCCCAGGTTGTTGGGGTTCCTCCCCCCTGCTGCCCCACCGCTGGGGAAGTGATGACTGCCTGCCACTGACATGGCCTTCTTACTCATCAGCATCTTGTTTCCCGGGTAACGCTCGTATTCAGTGATCTGGCTGTAGCCGGGGACGGCGGGAGAGTCGTCGTGGTAGAAAGGAGTCTCCATCTTGGCCGTCATTGACGAAGAAGCATCTCAGAGGAAATCTTCATAATTAGATTAACCTGAATATCAGAGGAGATTGAAACGTTCCACTGACGTCGGCAGCTGAAGGATGAGGGCAGGGTGAAGAGAAGAAGAAAGGAAGACAAGAAGAAGAAGAGTAGACAAGTCCCTGCAGGAAAAACAAACATATCTGTGAGAGGAAGAGGAGGACCAAAAGGACAGAAAGATTACTTAGGTGTAAACTGTGAAGTGGTGCTGCCACTACTGATAAGATAAGATAAGATAATCCTTTATTAGTCCCAGTTGGCTCAACTGCTACCACCAATGCTACTGCCATATCTCTCTCTGTCTTTGTGTGTGTGTGTGTGTGTGTGTGTGTGTCACTAATGTACATAGTGTGTGTTATTTACTGTCTAATATGATACTGAAGACAAATATCCAGCTCTGACTGGAAAATATTGCTCAGGGTCAAGGATTTTTATGCAGTAATGTCTTGGTACTGTTCATTTACTGTAATTTTTATTCTTGATCCATTTTACTATATCTATATTTTTGTTTCCTCTACGGCTCATTTTATATGTATTTTTAGGAACTTTGCTCTTTTTCTTTTTCCTTTGCACTTCCAGTTCCCTCATCCTGAAGTCAATGGGCTTTCGGCTATATACCCAGAAATAAGGTCTGTGGTTAACACGAGACATTTTTAGGCAGCACTTCCCACAAAAACTGATGTACTCATCAGTCCACCTTTACAGCCTTGTTGTGTTTATACTTTTCCTATATATCACTAACTTTCTAAGAGGAAAGGCTTGTAGAGGAGGTAAGCACGCTAAATCACATTACTTGTTGAAAGATTATTAGTAGTGACACCAAAGTTATGTGACTGTGGTGTAGTTCATTTATAGTCTAATATTAGCTTTATACCTCTGGCGATCGTATTTAAGTGAAAAAAAAATCCATTGGCTTTATGTTGACGGAACCAGGGTGATGCTAATTTGTAATGGTTGGCCTAAAAGAATACATAATCCCTGCACCACTATTACTATTTAGAGGTTTCTGTGACTCTTCACAACATTTTAATCACTTTCTCTTGACAGATTCTTTTGTCCAGAGCAACAAAGCAACATTTCTCCTAAGCGCACATCTGGAGCAATGTATTTAGTGTTCAGTGTTTTGCTTAAGGACAAGTTGATGTGTGCACAGGGGGAGGTGGGCATAGTACAAAACCTGCTGGAGGAATGTATATCGCATGCATGTGCTTGTGTGCGTTCATGATGCAGTTCTAAGAGCATTGCTCTATACTGCTACCAGTGGTCAAAACCTCCACAGGGTACCTTTAAGAATCTCTTTATTCATTACTAAATAAGCAACAATCTGTTTCATCAGGACCGTGTGGATTGAACATCAGCTTTCTCCAACACTGAGCAAAACTGAACAGACAGAGGTATACCATACACTATTGTACATGATGCCAATATAAATTTTAGTACTATTGAAAAGTTTCCATAACATGGTATTTATGGTATTGCAACATGTTGACTATGTACAGCAGCAACGTACATGTCTGAAAGTGAAAGTAACTCTGCTGCTGGCTCTGCTGTGGAGGAGCTGCTTCTAAAATGAGCAACTTCTGTGAGAGGTCTGATAGAGGATAGGTTCACAGTTTTTTCAGGTGTTAGCAGAAGGTTCTGGGTTTGAACCTCAGTTTACCCGGGGCTTTTCTGTGTGGAGATGGCATGTTCACCCTGTGACTCCCTGTGGATTCTCTCTGTGTACTACAACTTCCTTCCACAGTCCAAACACATGCAGGTTAATTGGTGACTCTAAATTGCCCATAGGTGTGTCAGGTGTATCTTAATACATTACTCACCTGCTCATACAGTATATACAGTAAAAGAATTGGTGGCTGCTGTAATTGATCCCCCTGCCCATACTAGAAATCGTTTCCTAGGTGATTCCAATGTCAGTGAAGTCCCTCTTTGTGCCTCTTTGTGTAAACACCATATTTTAAAGAGTATGGTCTGGTTGATTTGTCTAAGTTAGACTGTCTAAGGAATACATTTTTACACAGAGTGAGGACACTAGATTCTGTCCTCCATTACTTTAAAACTTTTCTCTGGGAAAATCACCAGTATGAACAGGAGAAACAATTACAGTGACCAAAAACTATACATGTGCATATGTGGGCATGTGACTGCTGACTTGAAAAAATGTAAACCTCTCCCTCAAGCTTAAGTGTTAAAGGAGCAGAGGCTACATCACACAACAAAGGCCAGATACTCTGTCATCCAGTTACAAACTGACCATGAGATGAGACGTGTGAGGATCTGACTCAACCCTTGTCCATCATCATCTCAAACATTTGCCTCCTGATATTTAATCAGAATAGCACATCAGGGAAAAAAGGAAAACTCCTCAGAGCTTTTAGGGAAAATTAGAGAGAAAAGGCTCATCGCTAATATTTAGGAGAGAATGCTTTGGGGAAAAAAATGTAGCCACACGCGCAGTGGAGCAAAAGCAGTGAAACATCAGGCTGATGTTCATCTGTATGTATCAATAATCTGTGAGTTATGTTAAAGAGGAGCCACAGCTCTGACTCTCTCTGCTCCTCTAAAACACCCTAAATCCACCATATAACACAGACAATAAAGGTTTTCATCTTGTCGTAAATATAGCTAATGTATATTATAAGGACATTACTTAAAGGCCACATTACCTATAACTAGTCAGTGCTCTCTGGTGGATGAACCACGTAATGGCGCTAGTGTTTCTAAATGTCACTCATTAGCCATCACATACTCCAATAAGATATAGCAATAAGCTACTACCAGGCACAGACAGTTTCTTGGTTTACTCTGATGTACTTATCTACTTATTTCTGCCACTTTGTACTTCACTACATTTCAAAAAGAAGAACTGGACTATTTACTCATTTTCGTTTACCTGACAGAGTTGGCAAATAATGACTTTACATACGAACAATATCAGTTAATAAAATATGATTCATTCATTGTGTTCAACACTTCAACTACTCCCACTCCCAGCAGCTCCAACATTAAAATGCAGCTTACATGTAATAATAGTCCAATGATACAATGTAATATAATGTAACCACTCAACACATAACTTTATAACAACGTTACATAGGCTTTGATTCACATCATCGTTTTTATGCCGATTGAAGCAATAATCATAATCCTTCAGAGGAAACAGTACAGAGAGAAGCTCTCAGTGATGAAGCTGCTCTCTCAGGACTTTCACATTTTTAACCCGCTTTAAACACGTTGAAGTTCTCGGTCTGAAGTCAGTTTCCCTCTCATCTTTCCCTCCCGTCAGAATAGTGATTCCCCTAACAACCCCCACCTGCCGGGTTGGGGTCAGGACTTGATTTAGTCTGAGGTGTAGCAGAGATAACAGCAGCACCGGTACAGCCAGAGTGAACTTCAGACCGGGAGTAAGCAGCGAAGCAGCGCTGCTGGATCTGATGGGTTATAACCATACAACTAACTTCTTCTTAACGAAACGGGACATGGCTTGTTTCCTTCGACCCTCTAACGCAAACTGTAACACAACGGCTTCATCTTCATATGGACGATAATGATGAGTTATACTCACAGAGAGAAGCAGAGAGCTGCTGAACGATCCGAGAACAAGTGAGTGGGTCAGAGAGATAGTCATACTGAACTCTCTCTCTCTCTCACTCTCTCTCGCTCTTTCATAATGCGACTCACTCCCAATTTTCTGTCCATTAGCTTATTAGCACATTTCTAATGAACTAATTCATTCCAAACCAACACAGCCATGTCACAAATATTTTTTTTTTTAATTTAATTTTCATCAGATTTTAATCTCACGGGTGAACATTATGTTTCACCCTTTACATGATGCCTGTCAACATTGTTATCTTTGGACCTCCCTGATCAAGGGACAAGCTCCCACAGCCTCCCACAATATTTGAAATGTCACAGTGTTGTTTGGTACAGTTTGGTTTGCAATCATTAACTAGCGAAAAATAATTTAAGGTGTGTGTGGAATTGTAAGTGCTAAAATAGGAGCAACCAGAGAAGGAATGAGTGTGTCCTGTTACTATAAATAATCCAGCCCTTTTTTTTAAATCTTAACTTAAGACTCTTCTCTGCTCACCACCAGCACCACCTTCATCCTCATATTTCATATATCATCATCATGAGATACTGGGTTCTGTCACATGGTTTTCTATTTTCTTTCTCCATTATTTTATTTCTCTGCATGGAGGTCTAAATGCTGTTTCAAAGCATTCTTCACATTGTCAGGAATGTCATTATGTTGTAAAACACAAAATCATTTTTCATTTTAACTGAATTGTTTGAAAACGGCAACCTGTTACGTGTAATTCATGCGTGATGCGTGAACGAGAACTCCTCAGCTCGTTATAATCTTCCAGTTCCTTTAGACAATATGGTGGACATGACCTCTGTGACCTCAGTGGTAGCCAATACAACAGTTAACACACAAACAAGTGCAGACAATCAGTGAAGAATCAAACAGCTTATTGATACTTCATCATGTCAGGTTTGATCAGATCCTGATATTAATTTGTCTCTGTTTATTTTCATTGCTGATCCACCAAATATTCAAACAGCCTGAAAACCGAAGTGTGTGTGTGTGTGGTGTGTGTGTGCGTGTGTGTATTGCAAGCACATAGGCATGTTTACTTTGGCAGGGTGAAGTAATTATAGTTCTTACTGTAGGTGGAGCAGCCAACACACACACACACAAACACCACGGCTGATTGTCCACTGCCTGTTCAGGAGAAGATGAACTGAGTCATCCTTCAGTGGAGGGAAACATGTAGAAAATATCTGAACAAAACATAAATGTGATGTTTGGAGTTCTATCATGATCAGTATTTTTGAGCTTTGACATGTCACTGTGATGCTTAGTGTCTTAGTGTCTTGGTATTTGGCATTCTGATAAACATCTCAGAATAAAAACAATGACCAAGCACTTTATTAGGATCACCACACTGCCATACTGAGCAGGGCCTCCCTTTGCTCCAAAAACAGCCTCAGTTCTTCGTGTCATGGATTCCACAAAATGCTGGAAACGTTCCTTTGACACTCTGGTCCATGTTGACATGAGTGCATCACATCATTTTTGCAGATTTGCGAGCTGCATTCTACCACATCCTAAAGAGAAATGTAACGGCTGATAGTCAGCTCAAACTCAGGCCCTAGATTAAGGCCCAGCAGAGTCCTCAGGATATGAGCACATGGAGTCCACAAGTTAAATTGCTGTTTCAGTTCAGTAAGTGGGACTACACAGTGATTGATACACTTTGTTTTCTATAAGCTTTTAGCTTCTAGGGGTACACTGCTTCCAGTACTGGTAACCGCTCAGACTCTGAGCCCATAAGAATTTAATGCACCAACTACCACTTGTCGCTGCAGAGGCCACTGTTGCTCAGCAAAAGCTACATAGTATTGCTTTTAAAGATGAGTTTTACATTTGGATTTAAAGGTGATGTCAGACAGTCTGATGTCAGCAGGGAGGCTGTTACAGAGGGAGGGGGCATGATATAGGAAAAGGTCCTGCAGCCTATAGTCTTCTTAGCTCTGGGGACAGATGGGAGTCCTGTACTCCGAGGGTGAAAAGCAAGGGATGGAATATATGATTTTAGGAGATCACACATTTATATAGAGGCATATTTATGGATGGGAAGCCAATGAAGGGTTGGTGTAATGTTTTCACATTTTTTAGTTTTGGTTAAAATTGAGGACTTTTAGTAGAAGCATGTGGCAGGCCTGAAAACAAAACGCTACAATAATCAAGTGAATGACAGACAGGCATGAATTAGGGTCTCATCTAATTTGGTAGGTCCTGTCCATGGCAAATTTGAGCTATGTTGCACAGGTAAATAAAAAGGTGTTTTTGGTGATGTGTTTACTGTTCTGATCAAAAAGGAGGGTAGGATCAAATGTAACGCAAAAGCTTGTCATACTTGGGCAAATTACACAGTTGTTGAGTCACTGTTACTGGATCAAACTGGTGTCTATGGCAGGCCAAGCCATTGACTAGCATCTCAGTTTTCTCTGAACTGGGCAGTAAATTATGTGAAATACAGCTTTTAATGTTGTTTAACCCTGTTGGTGGAGTTGGAAGAGGCACACAGGCCAGCAGGACTACCAACAGGGCAGGTGAGGGCCAAAAACAGGTGAGTCTGTCCATGCTGGCTAATAGGAGCAAATCTTTCAACTGTGCTGGTAGTAATAGGCTTGTGGTTTTGTAAGAATTGTGTGTTTGACTATCCAGTTGCCTGACAATCACACAGTGATGAAAGGACATCAGACAGGAAATAGTCCGGCAGGCAGAGTGAAAGAAATCTGAGCAGTACAGTATCAAAGTGTGACACACTGTGTGTCAGACTGTAAACTGACTTCAAGTTCATCACAGCAGATACTGTGTCTGTGTCCAGAGTGATACAGACTTCCCTCTGACGGGTTATTTGGCTGCCTGGGGCGAGAGTTCACCAGATGTAATGGAAAAAATCTCTCTCACACATCTGAGAGTTATCAGCTGCCACGACATCATCTGAACAAACAGGCATAATGACATCACACTGTGCAGGAGAAAGAGACAGAAAGAAAAAGGGAGAGGAAGAGGCATGCAGTCAGTCTAGAAGAAAACAGAGGAAAAGGAGACTCAAAGAGTTAACTAAAATAAAGT
Organism: Lates japonicus; assembly: GCA_033238685.1. Classification (NCBI taxonomy): domain Eukaryota; kingdom Metazoa; phylum Chordata; class Actinopteri; family Centropomidae; genus Lates; species Lates japonicus. The sequence goes on from BRZM01000011.1 coordinate 7,860,785, forward strand.
CATTTTAATCTGCACATATTCCAGATACACAAACCTAACAACAAATTATTACCAGAGCTTTAAGAAACAATGTTCCAAGCTTTATGACTGTGTAGAATAATGACTGACTGACGTCTATCTCAGTACACACATACTCATGAGTATGTTGGAAGAGTTACTGGTGGCTACAATCATATTAATAATCATCCCATGAAAAGCCCAGAACCAAAAGTGTATGTATCCGTCAAGCCTGAAGTGTCTTTTTTCTCTGTGAATATCTCCTATGTCATCCAAAACTATTAAAACACATCAGGGAGCCGGGGCGCCCCCATAGCTGAATGGTTGGGGCGAGTACCACATGGGCCTAAGTGCCCTGAGCAGCTGGTCCCCAGATTGACTCCTGGTCTGGCTGGACCCTTTTCGTGTCATTCCCCACTCTTTCTCCTTTCCTGTCTCCTCTCCACTGTCCTGTCAAAATAAAGGTGAAAAGCCCAAAAAAATAACTTAAAAAAAAAAAAAACACATCAGTCACACTGTTGCACTGATATGTTTCTTCATTACCATGAACACACACTATAGTTTATTTTGACTCAAACCCACATAAATCGTGCCCCAAATACTCGCTAGAGCAGATGTGTGTTGATATACCACTGAAATTACTCCCCAACAAGTGCTATATTTTCTCCTGTTTGAGTAATGTTTGCATAAATATTACAGTGACAAGCCGTTTTAGGAAATGTCTGAAAAAAAATGAAACTATAAATTTGTAGATGTTTTTTGAAGATATGTATCTTCATCTGGAACTAATGAGCTTGGGGCTGAGTAACAGACACTGGGCACGGAGAGACAGATTTGTTGGCCATGAAAAAAAATATAGAATAACACCAGCCTTCACTTCAACCTTTGCTTTAATTAATATTAAGGAGCTGTGGGTGTGTCATTGTACAATGTACACAAAATATTGTTTGAATCAATGACATCTAGTATCTGGGTTTTAGTGATGTTAAGGAGAGGATGTAGCCTTAAAACTGCAGTGTCAGAGGCTGCAAAGTTTCTTTGTTTGTTTTTTACCCATGGTAGAATTTACTTGTATAAATATGATTCACAGTTGCAGTATTTTGATGTGATTTTTGATTGTAGTTTATTAACCATGCGCCCCTATAATATATAATATTAAATAGGGATATTAACAATGAGACTAGAGTATAAAATAATTAATCATTGTCAGTGGTCAGTTGGTCATCGTCAGACAGTATGATGTAGAAGAGTGTCAAATGGACTGTTCAATTTCACTCAACAGAGAATCCTCTCATTAGTAATGCTGGCTCCCTCTAGTGCCCACTACAGAAATTGTCAACAACAATCAGGATTGCCACATATTCTTCATGCAAAATTTTAACTGGTATTTATTTAAAGTTTTTGTTTCACCCAAAATAAAGTGAGATTGTTTCAGTAGCAAATATAAATACATGCTCATTAAAAACGTTGAGAAGACAGACTCAAAAAACAGCTGTCCAGTGAAGACAGTGAGGATTTAATGAAGCAGAGATTTTGCCTGGAAAGAATGAATGATCTGAGGAAAACTGAATCAGATTATTATTTAATGTGGAATGACAAGAACAATATTACATTCAATAGACAAACAAAATAAGTCTCTAAAATGTTGTTAATTGCTTGTGTTTTTAATATGTTATGTACTCAGCGGATCAATTATATTTTATGTAAATACAATTTACCACCACAAATGTCATGGTGCAGTTTAATGAACCTTCTTTACAGCATCATGACCAAAGTCATTTATCTATATATTGTTTTGTTGGTTGTGAAACTTTCAAATTTCCAGACAAAATTCCAAAGACGTTTGGTATCCTAACTAGTAGCTGTGGCCCTGTCATGACAACCATGTTTTTTTTTTTTTGTTTTTTTTTTTTTACAATGACTCCATTCCATCACATGGAAATATTTATCTAACTTAACTGACTAATTTCTACTTCATACTGTTGTAATCCTGTTGAAAACCACATGAAATCCTTTGTAACTTGTTTTCAAAAGTGCTATATAAATAAAATGATTATTATATATGTTTCTACATCAATTTCACATTAAAAAAACAACAACTTTTGAACAGTGTTTTGACTTCAGTCTCTGTTTCACTATTGGTTATTTTCCAAGAACCAAAATAAAGTTCAAGATCTGATCTGACCACTGTGACTCAAGATTACCAGAAAGCAGCAGCTGGATTTCCTGCATGTAACACTGCATTGATTTCACAATTACTGAACTGAAGCAGCAAATGCTGCTTCATACAGGAATCATATTGTATTCTAAACTTAAATGCAAAGGCAAAGCATAGCGTAGCAGTCAAGTTATAATTCACATGTATGTTTATCAGTGATCATTTGTGACACAAAACTATGCTTGAAATACCATTGTGTATAAATGTGTACACATTCACCAACTTTATACTAAATTTTAATTTTCTGGCAACATAATCATATTTGTTATCATACTTATGACATACTATATGTGCATGCAACAGCTATGTGGAAGGTGACTGTGGAAATAAAATGTAAGTGGACACACAGGACATGGGACTTTCTGAATCCTCATTTGTCTGGTTTAGGGAGAAGATTGTGTGACTCTGAGGCTGGTATCCATTCCAGTTTCTCTCTATATCCGTCCCCTCCAGAGGGTCAGGCGCTGACTTGGACTGCTGATCCAGAGTCTGCATTATCAGGCTATATGATAGGTTAGGAAATACACATCTGAACGAAGAGGACTGAGATGGGATTGTTGTAGTTGGCAAAATTAGGGGTTCTGGGGTAAATTTTTTCAGGGGCTGGTTGTAGTAACCATTTGGAGTTTGAGCAAAAACAAAAGGTATGTTCTTGTGGCTGACATAACCATTGACAGGTGCTCCTGATTTACAATGCAGCTCTGGAATATCCATGATATCTGCCTCACTGTAATAACACTGATCCACGGGAAGAGGATGACAACTATGTTCACCCTGGAAGAAAGACAAAATACCCTTACAGTTACAGAGAAGACAGGCGGTTGCGGCATGTACAAAAATGCTGATAATGGATAAACCAATAGTGCACAGCAGTAATAACCAATAATGTATCATAAACTAAATATGTCTACAGCCATGCTAGTGGAACTAGTTAATACTAACGTCAGCATGCTAACAATGCTAACATGCTGATGTTAGCACGTCTAAGGCTTACCATATTAGCTTAGCATGTTAGAATGCAAACATTTGCAGCTAAGTGCTAAACAAAGTACTGATGGGAATGTCATTAGCTCTGCAGATATTTGGTCATAAAGCAGAGGACTGGACAAAATAACATTTTAAGGGATCACCAAACTTATTGCAATTCATCCTCTTAAAGTTTCATGGTAATCCACCCAATAGACATTTCACTCCAAACCACATATGTCAATGATGGTGCTAGAGAAAAAGTCATGGAATCACCAAAGTTAGTAGGATTCATCCTCTCAGGACCAAGCCATGAGTGTCTGTATTAAATCTAATGGCAATCCATCCAACAGCTATTGAGTTATTTCAGTCTGGGTCAAAGTGGTGCACTAACAGACTGACATTGCAATCCACAGAGCCACACTGTTAGCCCGGGTAAAAAGAATGCTCAAAATCAGGGCATTAGAAGCATCCTAAATTTAGTCTGTATCCTGAATCAAACTCCAAGAATATTGGATCCAACATTTCCCACATTGCAACTCAGTGGCATCTGCCTATGTCTTTCAAAACATGTTTTGAACACTGGCCTTCGGTCAAAAATCTTAAATCTCAAGCCAGTTCTGAGATAACCCTGATGACATGGTTGTAATATCATCAAGGTTATTTTCTCAGACTTTAAAATGCTCCCTCTAGAGCCACAGAGGACAATACACAACCACTGATTCTTCTTGAGACAAGTAAGCTGATTTTCATGTGAAAAATTAGTGGAGTACCCTTTTAAGACATGGTTTTGAGAACCTACCGGTGATGTCAACCACTCCGTCAGTAGTGGCTTTGGGACTGGAGGATACACTGTCTGTTTAATGCTGTTGGAGGTAAGAATGTATTAAAATAAATGTCAAACAAACTGTGGTAACAACATTGACTCATTCAGAGTACTGTCAGAAGCAAATTGCACAGAAAATCACAGTTGATTTACTTACCACGCCCAGTGTCTGTAGCAAATTACAGTGATGAGAGAAAGGAGACTAAAAACAGTGACCAGGGAAATGAGGAGTGTCTTTATCAAATCATCAGCTGGTGAGTTAAGACAAATAGCTCATATTAGAAACAATATTTAATGAAATAAAATAAACGTTACTTTGTTTTACTATAGAAAATGGATTTCTATTCAAGGTCTGAAAGTGAAAAGAAACAACATACTCAGTGAATCCAGGGTGAGAATGAGGGATGTATCACCACATTCTCCCACTGCAGTCTGTGCCTTTACTGTGAATGTATAGGAACTGATTTTCAGATTTCTTGCTGTGAGACTGGTGGCTTCAGGATTGCCTAAATCTAGAGAAAGAGACTGCCATTACTACTAAACAAATAAATCCTGAGGAAGCTTTAAGGTCACCATGTAAAAGTGGGGAGTGCTTTTCAATTAGTTCAGTGAGAAACTCTGCATGGTATATGTAGAAATGAAATCAGGATTTTGACATTAACAAAGGTTTGCCAGGGAATATCTTAACGTGCAAAGAACATGCACACTGAGAATGTGTGATAGGTTTTGTATGTAACCCTTGTTGTCTGATTTCAGATGCTATCTCACCACATAGTCATATATTGCCAAAAGCAAGGTATGAAGGAGTTCTATATTTTTCTAATTACTGCAGAAATCTGGGGTTCAATTCCTGGTTGTGGTTGTTATACCTGCCCTGTGCTGGCAATTTCTCACAATTTGTCTAGATGCTTTCCCTGCTGTAAGATGTCTTGTTCTGTCCTCCCAAGAGCCTGATAAACTGATGTAATGTAATGTAGGTCGTCTATGGACCAAAGGTGGTTCTTCACTGAATCCTGGGCAGCTGTAAATTCTGGCAGCATTCAAGGTAGCTGAGCAGACCTGGTTTAAGATAGCACTGCTCATCCTAATAAGGGCTTGACCACCAGCCTGATGCTCAGATCTGTACTTTGATACACTCCTGTCTCTGAGCTCTGCAGGCAGTTCCTTCCACTTCATGGCTTGGTTATTGCTCTGATATGCACTGTCAGCTGTGACACCTTACAGACAGGTATATGCCTTTCCAAAATCATGTCCAATCAATTGAATTTATCCAGGTGGACTCTGATCAAGGTGTAGAAATGGGAGGCACCTGGGATACATTTCAAGTGTCACAGAAAAGGGTCGGAATATTTATGTTCAATAGGCTGAATTTATCCGCAGACTGAAGCTGATTGCAGATACATCATGTCAGCATTTATGATGCCAGATAAATAACAAGAAATTAAAGTAATGTAAAGAATACATTTCTTAAACAATGCCCCATTATTTCTCCTTTTGTACAACATTAGTAAACCTGACAGCAGTCATGCCAGCTTGCTCTGGCTTTGCTGCAGTAAGCAACTACAACAAAATAGCAACTACAGCAAAATAGTTGAGTGGTGCAAACTATAGCCAGTTAACAAACTTGATGTATCGTGTATGCTAATATATCATCATCAACTGTCAAAAATAAAAATCTGCATCAGCTTTCAATATCCTGTATTGATCGGGCTCTAATCCGTCATAGCATCAATTGTGACCTATTATCTTACATGTGTCACAATACCTGTGCTCACATTGCCGTTGTTGTTGTTGTCGTTGTTGTCCGACCAATACAGAATGTAGCCCTGGATGAAAGCAGTCCGACTTGTTTGAGGTATTGGGATCCAGGATACTTCAACATTTGACTCCTGTTGTTTCCATTCCAATGGGTCAAAAAGTCTGTTCTGCATTCCTGACAAAGCATAACATGAGTGAAACACAGCTGAAAAAAGTGCTATTTTGTGGCACTGCCACATTTATTAAGCAAACAGTACACCACAGGAAAGTAAAACAACTGTCTTACTTTCCTGTCTGACATAGCCCTCTCTTCTTTCTAGCAGCACTGGAGCTCCCTGGGTGCAGGCATAAATGGACAATGAGTACCTCACTCCATCTTTTAAGTTTTCTGGGACAGAGAAATAATATGAGATAAGATGTATTGTAACACAAGGAAACATAACATTACATAGGTGCAGCTATTTTGCAAAGAATAAGACATAAGACTTACTTGAAAATACACTGGCATTAGTTTCATTTGGAGGTACTTTCAGCCACTCCACACTGCAATGACCTGAGGTAGGACACCAGTCCACTATGTAGCCACAGCTAGCTACAGGACTAGCTGACCAGGACAGGCTGAAGCCGCCACTACTGCCAGTGATCAAAGAAGTCTTCACTCTGCTTGTATCTGAAAGTGAAGACTCTGAAAGTTAGATTTGATAGAAAAATATGGCTGTAGGTAATGTGACAAATATTTATTACTGAGAAGATAACAATATCTCTTTAAAGCATCTATAATACTACAATTGTCTTTGATACCAACATTCTTGTAATTCACTGTCTCAGAAATTAACTGATTATTTGGACAAATGTTAAATTTTTTTGTTTTTCAAATCACACTTGGCAGCAAGTACTTTGTTTCACTGGATGTTAATCATCATTTGTGAATGTCTTTAAGTTAATTATATCTGGTAACTCTGAACCTTTAGAGCCAACAAATGAAAATATTCGACCAAAGACTACAAATTACAACTCACTATTTCTTGGCCTGTATGTAGACTGAAATAGGTTTCCCTTGCTATATTCATTCTTCCTATTCATATTAGCCGTGGAGATATAAGAAGAGATAGAAAGTTTATCTGAAGTTAATTTAATCCCATCTTTTGTTACTCTCCTTTCAATGCAACATGTCAAGGAAACATTGTGGGGGAAAACAAAAAGAACTGTGTATTTTCAATTACCTTGCAAGTACATTAGAAGGGAGCTTTTCATGGTTAATATGAACATGGAAAATGATGACAGCAGGCAAAACTTGTTTCAGTGTTCATATAGGTACCTGACTATAATTTTAGGCAAGACTTGAAAAATTAACAGATCCTTAAGGCCTGAATTCGTCTATAACTGTAATGTATACAGCTCTGTTAGCTTCATACCTGGACTGAAGCGGGGAACAATCATAGTTGATGGGGATGAGCGGCCGATTTTATTGCTAGCTGTGACTGTGACCGTATACTCTTTGGTGGTGTCCAGACTGAGTGAAAGATGGTGCTTGTTGTGAGCCACTTTCCTTCTGTTTTGCTGTTCTGTCTCTGTGGTGTTTGCCCAGGTCACAACATAATCTGTGATGTCTCCATGACTCTGGTTAGCTAGCAGCATCTGTAAAGAGGGAACACCAGGATTTTTAGCCCGAATCACTCCCTTAAAAAGAGTTTGTAAGTTGCAGTAAATGACTTACATAGCTTATAAGAAAATTATAAATGTTAAGTCACTGACAAGCTGCCAAAGTTAAAACTGAATGTTTTACTTGCACATACTAGCCTCTGCTTCTCCTGTGTATCTCTACAGGCAGGTAGCAGGTAGCTGTGAGTCCAGGGCCTCAGGTATAGACTTAGGTATCCCTTTCATCTTCACACCTTTCTGTAACTCTGAGCTGACTAACTTCTCTCTGCGTTGTCTTGATCTTGGCCTCTAGCTTCCACCTCCATGGGGATAATGTGGCTAATGGCTTATGGTGTTAATCTTGTAGCCAAGCATCTCTGGGATCACTTTTACTGTGGTATATATCAGCTCGTTGGTCTCAGTTATGGTCTTAGTAGGGAGAGTGTGCAGTGCTGCATTCACATCTTCTAGCAGACTTTCAGAAGGCACTTTGTCACTTAGCCTTGGTTATCGACCACAGGGGTGCCAGGTGTCCAGCTTGACCATGATCTTCAGGTTCTCAAGTCAGCCACCCTTGTGTTAAGGGAATAATTTATTATGGGGGCTTGGTGTGTGGGGATGATGATGATGATATCTCTCCCCTGACTTGTCCTGGCTCCCCCTTGCTGTAGCATGTTCGTACCTGTTTGTAACTTATCAATCTGTAGTTGTGATAGCGGTTGCTGTTGCTGCAGATGTTGGAACACTGAGCTTTCTTTGTTAGTGTAGATGTTGGGTTTTGAAGTATCCATATGTCCCATAGCCTCTGCATATAGCCCCTATTTGCTGCTCTATTCCATGAATGTTAATTCTTATTAATGCCTTGCAACTGATGTATTGAGCATTAGTCGGTGTTTTTCTAATCATCATTAAAGCCTTTAATTACAACTCGTAAAGGCTTTATAAAGGATGCCTTGTTGTAAAAGTGGCACCCACTCATCTGACTTACTTTCCAGGTGATTATAATCTGGCCATCCTTCCGCTGCATCCACACATCAAGAGCATCTGGAACTATGGGACAAATTGCCAATGAGTGACCAGAAAACATCAAATATCCAGCATCAGTTATAGCTTAAAGCTATCAAACAGCCTGCCATTTACAGCGCAACTTTGTTGCATGAATGAGACACCAATAAAATACTTATTGGTCCAAATGCTACTTAAATGTAGGTACAGTGGAAGAAAACAAGAATTAGGCATATGTCAGCCCATATGCCTAATTCTTGCTATGTGTAGTATAAAATGTTTCACTGTTTCACTCAGAAACAAACAAATGATGGCACATAGGAGAAATACATTTTAAAAGAGGAATTACACAAAATACAGGGATTTATTATGACATCTACTACATCACTGTATGATGTGGGGAAAGGACAAGAAAGAGAGAAATGGGACTATATATTTGAAAATTAGCTCCTAGCAGGCATGTTCATCCACTATTGCAGCAGCTCATAACAGTTACACTTGAGAAGAATATAAACATAGCTTTCTCAAGTGTACAGCTATGAAAGTCTTCTATTGTCATCTGAGGAGGAACTACTATAACATAATAAAGTCATGGTATAATATAACATACTGTGTACATAGGTGATCACTCTTGTTCTTTTGATTACAAAATGTATCTTATGTTTAGTTTCTCAGTACTGTTCTCTGTAGGCACTAACTATTTACACAAATATCCAAAATATTCCTCCTAATTTTTTCCTCCTTTCCTCTAACATACTCAGTTATTTCCTTGTTCTACGTAGTCTCACTTTTTTCCACTGCACCTACAATTAAGCATAAGTTGGAACTGGTTAGTATTTTATTATACAACAAGGCTGGCTGTTTTGTGTTACCAGAGTCTGTTATTTGTATTTTATTTATTTATTTTTTATACTTACCATCACCCCTTGTGTGAAAGTTGACACTTGTGCTCCAGTCACCCCAGTTCCAGAAATTTTGTGTTGTTCCACATCGTACTGTCACATTATACAGCCAGTTTGGTATCAAGTCAGTCAAAACTGCAAAATTAAGGCCAACTCCAAAGTATTTACTCTGGGAACACAATAAAGACAAGATGATGTCTGAGAAGGATTTCACTTCAAAAACCTTGTTAGTGTCTCATCCTCCTTTCTTTGTCAACTCACCATGGTATTTGTTCCATCATGGCTAACATTTATTTGGCATGTTATATTGATATTATTGTACTGTTGCACTGTCCAAACCCACTTCAAGCTGACACTTCTGGCATTTACAGTTGAAGCTGTCACTCCTTCTGGAGCAAACATGTGCACTGAAACAGAAGACATAGGATAAAAAGCTGAATTTAATCACTAAAAAGATAGAACAGGGCTCTGCCAGTGCCCCTGCAAATAAATAAGCGTAGATACTGTATAAATAGGAAATAAGCATTTTAACATACACAAATCAATATTTTCATAAAGCTGTACCTCTCTTAGTCAGGTCTGCCCTGTCTGAGAGCTCCACCTTTCCAAGCTCATTTTGTACTGTCAAAGTCCAGTTTCTCTCACCAACATCCACTTGTACTTTTTGTGAGCATCTCCCCTTAGACCCATCTACACATGACCTGGAAAATAAATGTCAAGAGAATAGACAGATGAGGGTCAGATCTGCATCTACAGTATATAACACCTGTGTGACTTGAGACCTATTCCCTCTTTTTCTTCAGCGAAATGTTATGCAGTTATTTGTGAAGAAAGAAGAAATGAGTTGTCAGGGTTCTGCTGGTGGTGTCTGTCTCTGACCCTCCTTCCATGCTGACTACAACATGAACTTTGACCCCTATATCCACTGCAAGTCATGTCTTGGGCCAGAATATGCTTGCATGGCCCTCGCTCCCCAGGCTACGGAGAGATCATCTTGTTCCTGGCAAAAGTGAGACACAGGACAGGCCTGGATGGCAGACAGTCTGTTTGTTAGTTAGTTTGTTAGTTGCTTGTTAGTTAGTTGGTTTATGACATAGTAGCTGCAAAACTAATGACATCCCCATCAGCCTCAGCTCAACTCTATAATTTAGCACAAATTAGCCAGTGTTAGCTAACACTAAGATAGCTACCATAGTAAACATTACACCAGCTAAACATCAACATGTTAGCATTATCACTGTGAGCATGTTAGCATGCTGTTTTTAGCATTTAGCTGAAACCATGTGCATAAGTACAGCCTTACAGAGCTGCTGGCTATACTCTCTTAGTCTAGTTTAGTAGTTTGCAAATCCTTGGATCATGGGTAACTGACAAATTGAAAGTGGTAACCTTGAAATTTCAGGGAAATTCAAGACATATAAATTCAGATAAATTATTTTTCAAGTAAAATATTCCAATGTTTTGAATTCAGTGATATTTAAATGTCAAGATTAGAAGAAAATTCAAGTGAATTTAGACATTAAATTGTGCTTCCGGGTGTTGGGGAGCACTACAGTATATATGAAGCTTTCAGTGTCTCCAGCAGGAGGGAGTGAGCATGGGTTAGGTCTGAAGACTACAAGTTTGAGGAGTACAGAAATCAGGTGATGTGGAATTAGAAAGAGGTGAGCTTAACATCCCCCACTGCAGACCACAGGCCCCACGACACATTAGCCACTGCTAGCATAATACACCCCAATCTCTGATTGAACAGTCCACCATGAAACAATGTTATAGGTGTGCAGTGTTAAATTGGAGGAGTATATTACTTGTATACCTTCCAACAAGCTGATAAGTTGTTAGTTTTCTTGCCAGGTGTGTATCTCTCGCCGTCCAGCGACATTCAACTGATTCTAGATCCCGGGTTTCACACTTAAGATCCACATCACCAGGTGGGTCTGAATCACGGTGAGTATTGAAAAAATTAATAAACAATAAAAGCATTTATTAACAAGACTAATTCCAAAATCACAAAATTATACACAAGACTAAGTAATACTTACAGCCAATATGAGCACAAGTCCCATACTTAGTTGTATCGACATGTTGGATATGACATTTTACATCAGTGCAAGTGGAATTTGAAGGCTTGTTCAGGTGGACGGTCAAGGCATATGTCTGATTGCTGATCATCTCAGTCTTCATATCAGGGTCATTATACCCAGTCAGATACATTTTGTCAAAAATTTGCCCTGCTGACAGAACACAGCGGAATGTGACTCTGCTGCCAACTTTAAACACCCTGTTCCGTGGATAAACCCCTGCTGTTGTTGAGATTTCGTTTCCTGTAAAAACATAGCAATAGGACAGAATAAGCATCTGAATGAATACCATGGCTATGACTGCAGAGCACGAAAGGTTATCTTCCCATGTTAAAAGGATTGTCTGATCTGAGCTGCTAAGTGTCATATTCTGAGGTCCACAATGCAAAACACTGGAGGAATGAGCATGTTAAAGGACATTCCTTATTCAGAACAGTAAAACAGTAGTGAGGACAAAATCAAAAAGAGGTCCAGCATTTGTTGATTTTAAATGCAACATAGGGGAAATAAAGTTGTTTTACTGATATGGTTTTACCCAGTTCCTTACTTTGTTGCTTTCAATCATTTCTATTGTAGTTCATTTATTATTATTCATTTATTTATATTATTTAATTTACTTAGTTTATTTTATTTTTGCGGCAACTTTGTGGGTAAACGTTTGTGTGAGCACAGTTCATGAGATAAATGTTTGCAGGTAGGGGCATGGAGGAAGCTGTCTCTAAATGTGTCTCTAAATAGAAACTGTATGAGCCCACAGAAAGTGACTTTACTACTCAAAATCTGTTAAATAGTACTAAGTAAACTTTGCCCTTTGGTTAATTGCCCTTTATGTTCTCAGGGTTCACAGATGTAGAACAGAAGTACAGAAGTTTGTTGCCACCAAGAATGGCTTTAGATCGCATGAGAAATCAGCACAACTTGAGCTTGTGGAACCGGCACACAAGAGTGGAAATTGGAGAGCGATGTTCTGTTTTGAGGCACTAGCTGATAAGAAGGTACTGATGAGGCAATGCTAAAATCAAAGTAGCTCTCTATATGCATTATTTATGTGGATAAAAAGCTAAATAATGGCCAGTGTGTAATCAGACTACTCTCTGATATTTGTAGATGATGTAGATGAAGCAGGAGCTAATTCTGTTGCTGAGCAGATTAAAAAACAGGCACTAATATGTGATTTTTAGATATGGTGGTGGCATGGATTTATAGATGGCAAAGTCAGTCTGCTGGTGTGTCTGTTCGTCAGTCCACCACTTTGGTCCAGACTGAAGTATCTCAACTACTGGATGGACTGCCATGACAAATTTCTAATTTGTCCAGTACTTTGATTTATGACCTTCAACACTAATGACTCAGCTCTACTCTGTGTTTTGTGCTAATTAGCAAATTAATATAACAGACTAGACTAAATTGTTGAGCATGGTAAACATTATACCTATTTAACATCAGCATGCACTGTCACTGTGAGCATGTTAGCATGCTGATGTTAAAATATATCTCAAGGCACAGCTGTGCCTCACAGAGCTGTGGGCATGGCATGTTGCATGATCAGGGGTCTCTGCTACTCATAGCAGACCAATTAAAACTTAAATAGAGACATGAACATATAGCCTTTGTGCAATGAGAGGCTCAGTCGAAATGCAAATGTTTTATTTTTGCTTGTTTGCTTTTTCCATGATCCAGCCCCTTGATCTGCATTCCTGAGAACGATCAAGATGAAGACAAATAATCTGCCCTGTAGCCTGTTCAAGACATCTAAAGTATCAATTCTATAATATATAACACTGCATGTTGATGTAAATTATGATGTCTTAAATATAGCGTAACCTCTCATATTACCAGGAGCACTTTAGCACTACTTGTAAGAGACAAAAACCAAAAACTGTGCTTAAAAATTCCTATTATTATTACAGGAAATAAGCCGTATATGCACTCATACACTTACATTCTACAGTAAATGTGAACACTATTTGTCTTTCAAATACAATGTAACTTGAATTGTGAATTCACTTAGAGAGGGTAACATTCTTATACTATTAATACAGCATAGTATCAGCTATTCTTCCACTATAAAGAATACCAGACATTCTTTGTATCTTTGTATCTGCAAGCTATTAGAAGTGGATGATGTACTCACCATTGTTTTGTCTGTTTCCATCTTGTGTACTCTTGCAGAACAGTGAGACTAGTAATAACCATGTGATCATTTTAATCCTCCTTACAGTTACCATTTGTGATCAGTTGTAGTTTTTCCTTGATGGAGAATTTGTCAAAAGTCTTCATGGATTCTGTAGAGTCATCATAGGGTTAGACTTTAACATTAGGCTGAGGAAATAAAAATCTGTTTGTTCAGCGTCACTAAAATATATCTCATGAAAGAGCGTATTCCTGAGTTCATAAAGGATTAGTGGTCGTGGTTCAGGGACAAAAAGTCAAAGTGTCAAGTTCCTCCCTGAAACAAGACTCCCTTCCAACGTAGTCAGTGCTGCATTCTTTGAAAATTCATTTGCTGCTTGAGGTCATAATGATTGTGAAATCCATTTGGACTCCAAGTACAGGAAATGGAGCGTCAGCTTTCTGGTAATCATGAATCACAGTGGCCAGATTAGACATGCCTAACTGGGAATGTTTTGTACTTGCAAATGACTTCTCAGGAACTAGTCTCAGTATGTCAGTGTAGTGAGCTCTGGAAAAGACAGTAAGAAAACTCAACTCATTATACATCATGGGTCATAGTGCCAAATGTAGAGTTATGAGAAAACCTAAGGAAATTTCTCAGATCTGTTATAATACAGACAAAGAATTCTGTGATCCAGACTTTACAAGAGCCAAACATAAAGTATAAGTGCTTTAAGGCAGTTTCTTTAGTGGGCAGTTTACATGGGGAAAGTAAAAATAGAAGAGGAAGCTGAGGCCACTGAGTCACAAAGCTACAGCTACAGGAAGGTCACACATCGGTGACAGTGTAATAGCAGCACAACATTTCATAAGAAATGTATATATATATATATATATATATATATACATGATTAAACTAAATAAACTCTCTATTAGTTCCTTAACTAATAGATAAGGAAGATTTAACATTTGATTATCATGTTACTCATTTATTTGTTTAATTTTCAACTATTTCTGTCTAATATATGTTCTGTTTAAATCATGACTGACTAATTCTTTTGTATACAAAGAATACAAGCTCAGACAGTGGCTCCTTGCATGTTCACACATACACCAACAAGGTGGTAAGGGTTTCAATTCACTGTTAAATCCTTCAAATTTAAACATCACACATTTGATTTCATCTATTGTATCTGGAATTACAGACAGCTGGGCTCACAGTTTTAAAGAAGGTTCTCCTCTGTTCCCTGGAAACCTTTGTTATTCAGAAGTTGGTATTGCAGGCCCTGCAAACCTGTTTTCTCAATGTGACTCCTATTATGAGCAATGGGGTCTGACATGAGCACAAAATTTTCTCTAAGGTTAGAGCAGTGTTGGTTATTTTCCATAGGAGCTTCCTGCATTTCTGTTTTGGTCTTTGATTTATTGTTATAAATTATAAGTGGACCAGACTCAGTTGGAAAAATTTGAATTTGAAACTCCAATGTCACTTGTACCTCACTTGTAGCCCTGTAATATATGTTTTAAGTGCTTCTGGTTATTTTGGTCAAATGTTGAAAATACGAACATCCAATGCCATTAAAATAAAGTTACTTTTAAAATAAATTTAGTTCAGTTTATAATATGTATGATAAAACCTACAACTGAGGAACCGGAAAATGAAATGAAGAGAGTTCCAGAAGAGAGTTGCCAAACTGAAAACATTGACAAATACAGTACTGTACAGAGCCATAGTTTCCTGGAATTCAGGAAACAAGACAATACAGAATAGACCCTAGGTTATAATATACAGTGTATCCACTTAACATCAAGCGCACTTACCTGTTGAACTGCTATAATTATTACGTTGGGTTTATTCATTGATTTTAGTGGCATATACTTGTACTGGTACTTGTATACTACTCACCTGTAAAGTGATCTATTACTGGAGCTACTGTATATGTTGTTTTATTTATTTTATTCATTTTATTTTTGTTATTAGTTCTGTCTTTGTTTCACCTGTTTCATGAGTTGGTGTTATGGTGTGATGGATTCTGAATCTGTGTTATCTGTTATTGTTATCTAGTGTGTGACTGGACCCCTAGAAGAATAGCCTCTGTTCTGATAAAGCTAATGGGGATTCTACAAAATGAAATGACACTCTGTCAGCCATCATCCAGTGTCATCAGCCTATAAAAACAGATGTTCTGTAGTTCTATGGTTTGTCTGAGAAAACAACCCTGTTAAAGTGATCAGGATTACCTCAGTTTGGGCTTGAAACTACACATTATTAACAGAAACAGAGGCCTGAAAGATGTGGGTGCAAATGAGAGACAACAAAAAGAGCTTGACTCATACAAGGGATTGAAAATTAGGACATTTCAGCATCTGCTTGTCAATTTTTGTTTCTTGTGATTCCCAACTTTATGGAAGTGCAACACTAAATATCTGGATTAGTAAAACTGCAGAAGTGCAAAGCCTCTGCTGATACCAAACGTGCCACATGAACAATGCTACTGTAAGGACAAAACCAGTAAAAAGCCACAGCAAGAGTTTAAAAAAAAAATCTATTTAAATTAGGAGGAAGTGTTGAACAATTTGAACACCATTCATCACCAAACCCCCACTCCCCAATCACATGCTAGACAACATTGCCAGTATAATTAACTTCATTTCTACCTTCATAATAATTACATCTCTTCCATTACACCTACTGTATGTACTATCTTGCACAACAAACATAGATTTAATGCTAACTGGCCAACACAAGTCAATCAGTCAAGTCTGATGTCACTATCCGAGGAAGATTCGGGTGATTTTCCAATTCAGGGAAAAAACATATAGCATGGCACTTTACAGAAAAAAGCAGTACTGCACAGCAACTTTAAACTGCTAAAATAAAAAGACTATTTGTGGGATTTGATTGATCTTGGTGGCCCCTTACTGGAAGTATGAAAAAAGGCACTGTGGCAAAGAGCAAAGAAGAGTGCAATGCTGTAGAAAATAAATTGTGTAATAGAGTGTAGCAATCTGTGTGCACAGATTAATAAACTGCATTGTAGTCCTCATACCTACTGAATGTAAAACCAGATTATTAATCCATGTCAGAAAAAAGTGAGAATGCAACAATATATACTTCCTGTCAGACAGGAGGCAGCATGTGAAGCTGGGCAAACACATCTCTGACTCTCGGACCATCAGCACTGGCTCCCCCCAAGGCTGTGTTCTCTCCCCTCTACTCTTCTCCCTGTACACCAACAGCTGCACCTCCAGTCACTAGTCTGTCAAACTCCTGAGGTTTGCTGACGACACCACCCTCACTGGGCTCATCTCTGGTGGGGATGAGTCTGCCTACAGGAGGGAGATTGATCAGCTGGTCGTGTGGTGCAGTGAAAACAACCTGGACCACTGCTGCTACTGCCAGGGACAGAGACAGACTGCAGCGTGTCATCCGGTCTGCTGAGAAGGTGATCGGCTGTAACCTGCCCTCTCTCCAGGACCTGTACACCTCCAGGACCCTGAGGCGAGCAGGAAAGATCATGGCCGATCCCTCCCATCCTGGTCATAATCTTTTCAAGACACTACCCTCTGGCAGGAGGTTGCGGTCCATCAAAACCAAGACCTCACGCCACAAGAACAATTTCTTCCCCTCTGCAACTGGGCTCCTCAACAACACATAGCCCCCCCCAACACACACACACAGACCGTCACAGACTATAATCCCCCCACCCCCCTACTACACGTTACATTAACGTACATCTATGCGTTACATTAACGCACATCTCCCCGGACGATCACTGCCACCTTCTAACATTTTGCATTCTACACTTTACATTTTAATTTAATTATGTATATTTATGCTCCTTTACTTATGTTCCTTGTAAATATAGTTTTTGCTTTTTGCTCTTTTCTTTTTATTATAATTGTCCTTTAGCACCAATGTACCAAGACAAATTCCTTGTATGTGCAAACTTACTTGGCAATAAAGTCTGATTCTGATTCTGATATGTATCTGTTGTACCTGATATAAAAGATCCATCATCAGCCATTCAAGTCTTGATTGCTAATGCATGATTTATTCATGAAGACAGAGTGCAGGCAGGAGAGGGATGTAACTTGTGCTGCAACAAAAAGTTGGTGAGTGGCACTTGAGTAACATGCTGTGATTTTACTTTTTAGAAAGTTACAAAGCCCTGCTTTTATTCTGAAAGCCAAATGCAAATTCTAGAAAGCCAAAAAAGCAGTGAACTAGTAATATGTTCAGTAAGATTACTAACCTGTGGATGCAATTTCTTAATTTGCACAAAGAGTTTATTATTAAGACTGAGAGGGTTGTTAAACCAGTCGTATGGTTAACCAATCAATCCCTGCATGCTGAGTTCGACATCTGTATTTTTGTACAGTATGACCTCTAATGGGCACCATGCAATGCAGCAATGTAGTATGTATGTATCAAAAATGCCATCATACACAGACATTGGCCATTTTCACTGTCATGAGGCTCAGTGTGACATAATGCCGTAGTTTTTGTTTTGTCTGACTAACAGTTCAAAAGTCTTTTACAATATTCAGTTTACTATCACAGATGACTAAGAAAACCAGAAAATTTCAACATTTGAGAACCTGGGACTTCCTGAAACTTTTTGTCATTTTTGCCTGAAAAATGAAGTACTACATACCATTTTATCAGTGAATAAAATAATATGTTGTAGCTCTAGAGCCAAGTGATTTTTGGTTTTGATCCCATCAGGTGATTTGCTGATTATAAAATATTCATCTATAGCTATTTCTTTAGCAAACATCATAATGTTTCTGCCAACAATAGGCCCTTGATTTTGAATGATGATATTTCAGAGTTACACTTCAGTGTTACAACAGAAGTGTATGTACATAATTGTGTGCATCGTTGTTACTTAATTTAACAAGTGTGTGTGTGAATTTTAACAGCAAGGAACAGCACCTCCTAGTGACTGCACTGCAGGAATCACAGCATCATTAAAGTGCATGATGATGGTGAGAAAACAGGACACTGATTCAGACTACCAACTGGAGCGTGATAATCGTGCACCAGGTGTGGGACACCATCATCCAAATGCCACTTAATCCTATCAGGTCTGATTCATTAGTCATCACTGAGACTAGCTCTCTCATGTCCACTTTATGAGAGTCTAACAGAGCTTTACAGTTTAGCTCTTGGGGTTTGTCCCAGCAGAGTCCTCATGTCTAACAGTGCATCCTCCACAGCCTGGGCCAAGTGTGCTGCATTCGTCTCCTCACAGGTGTTGAAAGATGACACAGCAAAGTTGATGTGATCGTTCATAGGGTTGTAGCATACGCCGTATCCATTGGGTACAACTGGACCGAAACACATGACACAGTCTGTCTTAGATGGTACCTTGTGGAGACATGAAAATGTAGTGGTTAGTTAGCAAACACTTTTAGTTACAAGGTTATATAAAAAGATAATTATTTCCTCTTTGCTACTATTTTTAACAACTGATGTGCATTCATAAAAATGTTTTAGCTCTATGCAAGCATTTTCCTCATTAGGAGAAAAAAATATCTTTGCCATTGTGCAGTAGAATTTTTCTGTCTTTTTTTTTTTTTGTTTTTTGTTTTTGTTTTTTTGGGTCAGTTTCAACTAGCAATGGGTTTGACAGAATTTGATCAAATCTGAATTCAGTTCCAAAGCCCTTTAGTGACTCCACTTATTGAATCTTTAAGTAGTTTGTTTGATGTGGATTGAAAACATCTATTATCTTGACATTTAAGATATACTGCTATTGATATTTAAGAATCTAAAAAGAGAGCTTGAATGAAAAAACCCAATATGGGATGTGTTGGCTGTAGAGCTTAACGAATACAGGTATTTCACCAATTTGGAACTGGAACAAGCTATTGCAACCCCATCCCTAGTTTCAAAAATGGCCCATACCTGACTTGTAGATAGCTGGTAGTGTAAGGCTTTAGCATAGGCAGTGTCTCTGAAGATATCAGGAATAGAGAGTTTTTCCTCAACAGCTTGCATCTTAAGGCCCAGGAGGTGTCTGTCTATAGCCTGGCCTCCGATTGCCTGTTAAGAGGGAGAGAACTCATTTGTGTGCAATTATTGGTAACTATTGATAAATACTTGTATGGCAAGCATTACTGTATTTTTTCATCAGTAGCACTAAGAACAGTATTCCCCAAAACAGCTGGAGCAGTGCATTCGTTGAGGTCTAATTTCAGCAGCGGATTAATCCAGGGCAGCAGCATGTTGTTCATGGGACTGAAAATAAACTACAATGTGTGTGTTCATAGTAATGAAGGAACATGTCTTCCAGTGAATCACTGTGACTCACTGACATGTTTTTAATAGCTTTTGTACAACAGCTATGTCACACAGGAATACACACAATACTTGTTAGTAGATGCATTCATTGTTGGTTTGGATCTGCACATGGAATGATATTGACAATAAGAAAAATATGGAAAATAACCTTGACCTTGACTTGTCCTTGACTCTCTACCAAACCTGCTGCAATGAATACTCACCATGTTAGTGTATGACCTGTGTGCTTTTACAGCTTTCTCCATTAGGTCAACCTTCTCTGTGTTCTGTGAAAAATAAGAAGACAGGAATGTTACATCTTATAGCAGGTTACTGTTTAACAGAACCAAATATATTTCAAAATCTGACTTATAACTGCATGTGTAATAGTGAAATTCCTCAACTTTAAAAGCATAAATAGTACTCATTATACAGCAACAAAACGAAGTAAGTGAGCCCTTTAGAATTCTCAGCATTTGTGTATAAATTTGTCTTAAAATACGTTAAGATCTTCGTCCAAATTACAATTATGAACAAACACAATCTATCTGAAGTAATAATGCACAAATTATTGTATTGATCTTGTCCATATTTAAACAGTCAGTGTGGGTTGAAAAAGTGCGTGAACCTCTTGGCTAATGGCATCAAACTGTAGTCAGGAGCTAGCAAACATCAGGACATGCAGCACTACATATGGTGTAAAAAGGATGCTGCATACCAACATGAAAACATGGCCCAATGGTGAAATCAGTGGAGGGAGCACCATGATTTGGGGCTGTTCTGCCACTCTGGGCCTGGACAGCTCGCCATCATCAAGGACAAAATGAATTCCCAAGTTTCTCAAGCTATCTTACAAGATAATGTCAGGGTGGCTGTCCACAGCTTAAGCTGTGTTTGTTTGTACAGAAAACCAGGTCAATCCAAAGGGTTAACTCACTTTTTCTTGTCACTGTATTTTACCACTTTGGCTCTTTCTCTGGTTTTAACTTTTCCTAAAATGACGTCTCCAATGATGTCTCTCTCTCATGGACCAAGTCTCAGTGGTCAGGTGCTATTGCATGACACAGCTAGAAATTTTCTTTGTCTGTGACAGCAAGGTCCATTAGAATTTTCCCTCTCATCAAACCTGTTTGCTGGGGTCATCAAAGGCCTTGACAAAGGCAGCTGAGGCATTTGAGGCTGATCGGATTGTATCTGTACGGCCCAGTCTGAACATACGCAGGGAGGCACTTTCATATGTGGCACAGCACCGCTGGTACATCCTGCCAAGACACAAGGTTAGACAGTTAGAGTTCCAATTTATACCTTAAAACCTCTTTGTGGCTGGTCCATGGACCCATGCAGAAAAAGACATGCCAGGGAATTTCAAAATAAGGGCACGTTACAAATGATTATATTGTGACCGTCTGTGATAATATACGTTATGTTAATGTTGGGTTAGTGAAGAAATGCTGTTCAGACTGTTAAACTGAAGCAGTGTTATTCCAGAGTTAATTAAAGTGTTTCCAGCTTAGACACTGTCAAGTCAGTCTGTCATGTCAGCTGCCTGTAATTGACTGGGAGCCGGGTATGAGACGGGCTTTGGGTCTTTCCACAGAAAAA